>JAYESA010000004.1:150719268-150904268 GCA_036927795.1 Iris macrosiphon
TCCTATTGTGTCAAAGTTATAGAGGCTGGAGTTCATAAGAATGTAAGCATTTCCTATTTAGTTAAACTTTACCTGGAATATGAGCTGGTTTCTGGGCGGTTAGAAGCAGTTTGTATTTTTTTGCCTGATTTTGAATCATCTATCTTCATTAAAGATTTTACTTCCTCTGCACGGTGGTGGAGACCACTTTACACATCCGGTGTTTGCTACAACCCGGATGTGGGGACAAGAAATAGTGTCAATCATTACTTTTCACTTCTCGACCCCTATATGTCGGGTGCAAACAATAGCCAATCAACTTCATTTTTTTCCTTTTTTTGCGGATGTGGACGGAAGGGGCCGGGTGCCTTTTTTAAATAATTAGTTATTTAATAAATTATTAAGTGAATTGGCTTGTAATTTATTTATTATGTGGTCGACTGCTAATTTGTTTAATTATTATATTTTAATAATAAATTAAATATTATTTATTACCTCTTTTTGCATTATAAGTAATTAAAATAATAGTATCCGACATTAATAATTAGTTATTTAATACATTAAGGCCGGCCTTAATAATACATTAAGTAATTACTTAATTAAGGGTAATCCACTTAATAGTCTATTAAATAATATTACTTCTATTTTATTATTTCATAAAGACCAATCCACTTAATAAATTAATTACTTAATTATTTAGATAATTAATTAATAAAATAGTTGGTGATATTAATTTTTAATACTTAAATTAAAAAGTAAAATAATTATTGTTAATAAATAATTAACAATTTAGTTAGATAGTTAATTGAAATTTGTTATTGTTATAATCAACTTTTTCACTTTTTTACCTCTTTCATATTTAACATCCAAACACAGAAGTGAGGTTTTGCCAACTTCCAAAGTACAAAATATCATGCATCCAAACAATGAAAGTCAGTTTCAGCAGACAAGAACTAGCATCAAACTCAAAAGCATACGTATTTCACTTTTAATAGATAAGAAGTCACTTTCACACTTCCTGCCGATTACACCGATCCAAAGAGGCCCTAAAGGAACTAGAGGTGCAATATTTGTTCATATATGCTCGAATTCGACATGACTTTCAATATTTGTTTATGTGACATATGTTGTGGATATACTGATTGATGTCGGATTGTCCACGTAGACGTAGTAATATTTTATTAATCATGCACAAATTCTTCAACATGTATGGGGTCTTCTTATGTTCTATGAATGTCAAGTTTGGTGGATGGTCAACCTTGAGGAGTGTTCCTTGATTAGGCATGCACAATGTATTCACATTGGTTTTGCACCTAAATGGGGCATGGCTTCTTAGGAACACCAAATATTACTAGATTAGATACATCATCTATGGTTTACAATTCTGAACTGAGTGGTCTACACCTAAATGTGATGATGTTTGATTATCATTTGGTGGTATTCCACCAACACATTGCCATCTTTACAACAATTAACAACAACAACAACAACAACAACAACGAAGCCTTTATCACAAATTTTTGGGGTCGTCTGTTTGAAGAATCATTTTCGTCCATTCAGCTCCATTTCCTTTGTAGCACTAACAAAAACCATATCCTTCTCCCATTGCCCGTGTTTGCTAAGTTTTACGTTGAAATGCAAGTATCTTATCTGTTACTGTCTAATAATCTCTCTTTTACTGAGTTACATGCAAATACTGCCTAATCCTGTGCTCTCATGCAGAACAAGGTTATTGTCTTTCTTCATGGTTTCCTGGGTACAAGTCGGGATTGGATTCCAGTTATGAATGCCATGTCAGCTACCACCCGTTGCATTTCTATTGACCTTCCAGGCCATGGGAATTCACAACCTCACTGGCACATAACTAAGGAATCCAAACAAAGATTTGACATTTCAGTTGAATCAGTTGCAGATATCTTGATGAAGTTAATCTGCAGGATCACCAAAGAGAAAGTCATTCTTGTTGGGTATTCAATGGGTGCAAGGATAGCATTAAACATGGTTCTGAAGTACAATAAAAAGGTTTGTTTTTACAGAAGAATGTACACAACGTTCTTGTTTCTTTACTATAATTTATAACGGATGATGTTTATCATAAAGGTCGATGGTGCTGTTATAATATCGGGAAGTCCGGGACTGAGGGATGAAGTAACCAGAAGGATTCGTGCCACACAAGATGAAGCAAAGGCCCAATACCTAATGGCACATGGTTTGGTATCTTTCTTGGAGATATGGTATGCAGGCAAGCTATGGAATAGGTGATTTCCCTATAAAACTCGTTCACTACACTACGATTATTTATATGGCATTATGGTGCACCAAATTATATGATGCATTAAGTTTCTTAAATTGTGTATATATTTATCTCAGCAATTGGAATTTCCTCTTCTTGTGTCATTTCCAGGTCATTGTAATGCAATATGATAAGGTAGTGAGTCATTCTGTGATGGTACTATCATATATTGATATGCTTCGACAAAATTTTCCATCATGATGATATTGATTGTATACTAAATACATCAGAAAATGCAGACTGTTATTCTAATTATGGTTGACAGATGTAGTCAAAGTCAAGAATTTTTTAAACAACTAACCATTTACACTTAAGTAGCTAGTTAGGAAATTATGTAACATTATCTCACTTTTATGCTTTCTAGTAGTATGTTCTTTTTCCAGAAATTTGCCTGTCTGTCCACAATAATTCCTCGGATTCATATCCAAGAACTATAGCAATAATCAACTTACAGGAGCACATATTCTAGCATTTCCATTTTGTTGGAAAACACGGTGAAATCGGAACCGGAGTTGATCCATGAGGTATGATATTAGACTTGACCCATATGATTTAAAAGGGAAATCTTTGTTAAGTCTAGAATCAATCTTATATATCTATAGCTCATCCTCCAACTTTCTTTCGACGTGGGACTAGACTTTCTATAGAGCTCCCTTTATATCGTTACCAAATTTGTGAATCTTGAGTGCTCTACCGGATGCAAGATACAACCCAACAAGCTCCACCTTATCTCAAGTGTTGATGAGTCTGAGCAACCAGGAGATCCAACATATTGTCATATCGATCTATTCGAACATAGTTAAACCGACATTTCACTAAACCAAACTACTAGGTACCACTCATACGTCTTACTCCACCTTGGATCTGGCAGCTAGAACCAACTTTGAAGTCAATTTGTATAGTCCCTCTCAAACCTTAGGTCCCGTATCTGGACTACCTTATGGAGATGCTCCATCTTAGGAGCGAACCCGTATTATCCCTCCAACCTTACGTCTATGGCTTGGATCACCTTATGGTGATGCTCTACCTTAGGAGCCAACTTGGATAGCAGCTAGCAACTCCATCTTGATTTTGATTATACGTACATATCTCTCGAAGTAAAACTAGAGTACTCAATCCAGCAGACTTGTAACCTTGGGCTCGGATAAACGCGGCGCGACCGGAACCGGAGTTTCCATGAGGTATCATATTGGACTTGGCCCATATGACTTAAAAGAAAAATCCCTAGTTAAGTCCAAGACCAATCTTATATATATATATATATATATATATATATATATATATATATATATGAGGAGGGATCGGGATTTCCGCATTTTTGCATCCTCAGAGCATTCCTATGATCACAACCGTTGGATCTTGTTCAAGTCATCTAATCTTAACCGTTGATTTGAAATGTTCAACGGTTAAGATTTAAATCAATGGTTAAGATTAGATGACTTAAACAAGATCCGAAGGCTGTGAAAGAGGGAATATTAGGGGATGCAAAAATACGGGAATCCCGATCCCTCCTCATATATATATATATATATATATATATATATATATATATATATATATATATATTCCGGATGTGAGATACAATCCAACACATTGTTTGTTCTCTGAACCTGCAGCAGTTGATCACTGAAAGACTAGCTGGAGGTTTTTTTTTTCTTCCCATGCTGTGTTTCTATCTATATGCTGCAAGATGTGTCTGTTGCTGCATGGACTTCACTGTTTGTTCCGAGCAAAGTTGGTATTCCTTTGTTGATGTAGTGTGGAAGACAAGGTTGCCTTCTTCCTATTGTTTGCTGCAACCATCTCCACAAGAGGACAAACAGGACCAAGAGAGTACCTCAACCTTCTGTACAGCATCCATGCTGTGTTTAGCATGATCTCAGTATAGAATTAAGTGCATTAACATTGAATGATGAGATAATACTTCTTACTGCCCAGTTACTTAGATGGCGGTGATCTGATATTCTATATTACTTGATTTGCTAATTGTTAGAAATATAATTTTCTAGTAAGAGGAAAAATGTGTTGGTGTTTTTGCCTTTGGACTAGTAAAGATAATCCCACATTGGCTACACTACTAAGTGGGTATCTCAATATAATACTTTGTATGAGTTGAGGTGTGCACATGGGGTATGGTGGGGCACATGGATGCCATGTGGGAGTGTTTTTCTAGGAGAAAAAAAAATTAACTCCTCATGAAAGCATTTATGCTTTTTGTCATGCTCTTGGATATTATTCCATAGGAGCTAAGCCCCAAAGGGGCTTAGCGACTCGGACTCGGACTCAAGGGCGCAAAGTGACGCTTTGTTGGTGCACTTTGTACTTACCACGTCAGCATCGTCGCAAGGCGCTTGTGCGCTGTTGTTGTGCGAGTTTTATGCTCGGGTTGCATGAGCGGGTGCTGAACGGACGCTGAGCGGGCTATGCATTGGGCTGCAATTGTGGGATATCAATTTTGTATATTGGCTTTTTAGTCCCACATCGAAAAAAAGAGGAGGATGTGTTTCCATCATTCCCTATATAAAGAGCCCTCTAGCCTCCTTTTGACACACACCAAAAGTTGAGAAAGAGGAGTCCAAAGGAGTCTGTTCGAGTCACACAAAGAGGTGACTACGAGCGTTCCAGAAGTTCTCTTGTGAACTTGCTGGCTCCTGGGAGCAGATCGTCGATAGAGGACAAATCTTGCTTTGAGCAACGGTGGTCTTCACCGTCCCAGCAAGAATTTTTTTTTTTATTATGTCTTCTCCTTTTTCTTCTTGGTTCGTTCTATTTGATTGCAACTGCGTTTTGCAAGGAAGAACGAAGGTAGCTTTCATTTTATTTTAACTCTGTTATGTTCATCTGCAATTGCGATTGTAAGGAAGAACGAGAAGTTTGGTTAATTCTGATTCTTTTGTAATCTTGAGAACAAGTTGTAATCAGAATCCTTATATAGTTCTTCGTGAAATTCGAGAATAGTCAGAATGGGAACATTTGTGTGAACCTCTGATATCGACCACGCGTTCTTCCATCTTTGGTTAAGCCTCGGGACTAACAATCTCAAAGTAAGATCCGAATAAAGATGGGGAACATCCGTTCAAATCTTCTAGACATTAGTTTTCACAAACTTGAGAAGATTGACGGAATTCACTTCAAACATTTGGATGAGGGAAGGAGTCATTTGTCAAATGTTGAAAGTGTGTTGTCGGTACCTATCATTTCCGAGGATGGAGGAGATAGCGACTGAAGGACGCGTATTCCAGTTGGAAGGAAGATTACAAGATGACCAAGGATTGCAGAGTATGTGCACAAGGGGCAGACCTTTGCGCATGACAGGACTTGGCGCTTTGCAAGACTTAGCACATTGAAGCGCATTGGAAGTCTTGGCGCATGGCAGAGCTGGACACATAGTGTCTCAATGCGCATGCAGGACGCGCATGAAGGCTTATGTGCATGGATTGGCGCATGATGGCTTATGTGCATAGATTGACGCATGGTGGCTTATGCGCATGGATTGACGCATGGTGGTTTATGCGCATGGATTAGCGCATGGTGGCTTATACGCATGGATTGACGCATGATGGCCTATGCACTATACATGACTTGACGCATGGCTGAAATTGGAACTTGGAAGTAAAACCAATCTGAACCAATATAGCAATGTATAACTAAACTTGGTTCCTTTGATTACTTAACTTGGTTGCTATGATTGCACAGGTTAAGTCATATGGCGTGATTGCTGACCAGTAGATGAAAACTGGTGCATCTAGCCACATGTGCTTTAGGAAGAGCTGTTGATCAAGGTCGAACCTTTCAGTGGTGAAGTTCTTGATGGCAACCAAGGATCAAGCAGAGGATCTGGGAATTGGGACAATGGTTCTGAACTTCGAGAAGTTACAGTCAAAGGAGTGCATGTAGCAACCTACCAGTGATTACCAAGGACCTGATCTCAGGAAGTCTGTTGTACACTTGAGGGTGAACATCCATGTTTGCCAGATAGTGATATCTTGGCAAGAGACATACTTTGAAATAAGGCGTTCAGTTTCAAATGGATGTTCGAGCTTCTGCTTGTGACTGAAGTCTCATATTAAGAGTTGTGGGACCCCAGACTAGGACATATACTTCGTACTGCCAGATGTTTAGTCTAGGGTTTATCTCCAAATGTGGGGGTAAGGAGGTAGAGAAGTGTGAGGTTTGTGCGCAGACAAAAATCATAAGAAAATCGTTCAAACAGGTTAACCGAAGCACAGATCTTCTGGAGTTGGTGCACTCAAATATCTGTGACTTCAAACAGTTCTCCACAAAGGCCAGAATGAAGTATTTTATTAAATTCATCGACGACTACTCGAAGTATGCGTTCGTCTATCTGCTCAAGTCAAAAGACGAAGCGTTCGAGAAGTTCAAGGAGTTCAGAGCTGGGACTGAACGTCAAACAGGGCAACGACTCAAGAGACTCAGAAGTGATCGAGGCAGAGAGTATAGGTCTATTGAATTCGCATCGTTCTTCAAAGAATATAGAATTGTCAATGAGACAACTGTTCCGTATTCTCCTCAATCAAATGGAGTAGCTGAAAGGAAGAATATGACATTGACAGAGATGATGAACTCAATGCTGTTAACTGCAGGTCTTCCAAATTGCTTCTGGGGAGAAGCTGCGCTTACGGCTACGTTCATTCTGAACAGAGTGTCGTACGCAACTTGCAATGTCACTCCTCATTAACTCTGGTTCAAAGTCAGACCCAACTTGAATATCATTCGAGTGTGGGGGTGCCTGGCGTATGTGAAGCTTCCGGACTTGAAGATTCAGAAGCTGGGTACGAGGACTACCAAGACCATCTTCCTGGGATATGCTGAAAAGAGTGATGCTCGGAGGTTTCTTGATATTAAGTCAAATCATATCATCGAATATCGCGACGCAGAATTTTTTGAAGATAAGTTTGTAAAGCACAAGAACATTGTTATCGCAGACATTCCGGAAAATAGTGTGAGTGAACAAGAGGGCAACACTTCCAATAAAGATGTAGTCCAAGAAGAAATTGTCATTCCAGAGACAATGTTCGAACCAGAACTCGCAGAGCCGGTGTCTAAGCGAGTAAGAAGACACAAGGACTTCGGAGATGATTTCGTCACCTATCATGTGGAAGCAGATCCGCTTACCTTTGATGAGGCGATGAAGACCAGAGATGTTGTCTTCTGGAAGGAGACTATGAATGATGGGTATGATTCAATAACCTCCAACAACACTTGGGTGTTGGTCGATCTACCTGAAGGAGCAAAACCGATCGGATGCAAGTGAATCTTCAAGAAGAAGATGAAGGCCGATGGAACAGTTGACAAGTTCAACACAAGACTGGTAGCCAAGGGGTTTTCTCAGAAGCAGGGGATCGACTACTTCGACACATATGCTCCAGTAGCGCGGATGACGACCATCAGGATGTTGATTGCTCTAAGTGCAATTCACAAGCTAGTCATTCATCAAATGGATGTTAAGATAACATTTTTGAATGGAAAATTGACCGAAGAAATTTACATGCAATAACCAGAAGGATTTGTCATCAAAGGGCTTGAAGACAAAGTCTGCAGTTGGTGAAATCATTATACGGTCTGAAGCAAGCTCCCAAGATGTGGCACGAAAAATTTGATAAAGTCATAAGATCAAACGGCTACAGGGTCAGTAAAACAGACAAGTGCGTTTACACTAAGTTCACTGACGGGAGAGGAATTATCGTTTGTCTATACGTGGACGACATGCTAATCCTGGGTACGGATCTAGCACATGTCACTGAGACAAAGAAGTTTCTCTCATCTAAGTTCAGTATGAAGGACTTAGAGGAAGCTGATGTTATCCTGGGGATAAAGATCATCCGGACAGACACTGGAGTGACGCTATCACAGTCTCATTATATTGAGAAGATGCTCACACGCTATGGATATCAGGATCTTCCATAGATCGATACACCGTACAGATGTGACAAGAAGCTGAAACCAAATCAAAGAAAAAATGTCAGGCAACTGGAGTACTCAAGCGTCATCGGGAGTGTGATGTATGCAACAACTGCCACAAGGCCTGACATAGCTTTCACCATAGGGATGTTGAGTCGATTCACAAGCAATCCAGGAGTGGAGCACTGGAAAGCTGTGAAGAGAGTGATGAGATATTTCAAGAGGACTCAGAAGTATGCACTGCACTATAGCAGTTATCCGACAGTGGTGGAAGGCTTCAGTGATGCAAGCTGGTGTTCAGAAGTAGAGAACGAAATGTCCACAAGAGGATACGTCTTCTCCATGAGTGGAGCAACTATATCGTGGAAGTCAAAGAAACAGACAATGCTCTTTCCTTCCTCGATGGAATCTGAGTTCTATGCACTGGGGGCTGCAGCAGATGAAGCAGAGTGGCTTCGGGAGCTCATGAATGATCTTCCAGTGGTGGGTGCGCAGATTTCGGCGGTACCGATTTTTTGCGACAACCAAGCGACTGCAGCGGTGGCATCAAATGATCTCTTCAATGGTAAGAAGATGACTGTGCGACTGAGGCACAAGGCAGTGAATGATCTTATCAAGACCGGAGTCATTGCCGTGATTGATATTCGGAGCTAGGAAAATCTGGCCGATCCATTCACCAAAGGTCTTAAGCGTCAGCTGGTCGAGGATACAATAATCAAGATGGGCTTGAAGACATTCTGATATTGTGTCTTTGTAATCTTACCATTTAGTTTTATGTTATTAGTTCAAACAGAAATCTACTAGGCATCTAACTATTGGTTCAAGGGAGGATCATTGACTGAGAGAATATCAGGAACAGTGGATAGTCCTTTGAGACATTAATGAGTTCTCAGACATTTTGAATATCTGGTGTGCTTAACAGGAAGCACGGTAGCACAGCACTACAAAGGAGCGTAAGGTCTCCATGCTACAGTGGGTGACACCACCAAGAGGTTCCTCGGTAAGAGTAATGCCTCGGCTTCGCAAGTCATGTCACAGTGGCGTAACACCGCACATAGGCAGGTAGCCTAATGTTGTAGAAGTGTAGGCAGCACTACAAAGAGGTTGGTGTCCTCATGTTACAGTGGTGTGACACCACAGGTAAAAGATGTAAATCCTCGGCTACGCGAGCCATGTCACAGCGGCGTAACACCGTAAGGAAGCGCAAGGCTTCATGCTGCGTAGTTTGGCACTACAAAGAGGCTGGGACCTCATGCTACAGTGGCATGACACCACGATGAGGTGTAAGCCTCGATTCTGGGCCATGTCATAGTGGAGTAGCACCGCAAGGAAGCTCGAGGCTTCATGCCAAGAACTTTTTAAAAGAACTCACCTAGAGTGTATGGAAAAAGATATAGGTCGTCTCTTGAGGAAAAACTTGTAGACGCCCAAAATACATACACCGAAACCAGGCGTGCACATGGCCTTTAATGTGCAACCGGAAGCACAGCCGATGTCATTGTATGAGTGGAAAGATTTAAGTCGAAGCGACATCTATCAAGAATTGCAGCTATGGTGCAGAATTCAAGGCTTAGTCCATTCTTGTATCATACTGTTGTTCGACCCATGCGGGAAAATTTAAGTCGAAGCGACATCTATCCTAATGCATGATGGACAGTCACTGTGAGGAACGCTCAACCCATATATATTGAGATATGTGGAGGATTGTTGGTGTTTTTGCCTTTGGACTAGTAAAGATAGTCCCACATTGGCTACACTACCAAGTGGGTATCTCAATATAATACTTTGTATGAGTTGAGGTGTGCACATGGGGTGTGGTGGGGCACATGGGTGCCATGTGGGGGTGTTTTCCTAGAAGGAACAATGATTAACTCCTCATGAAAGCATTTATGCTTTTTGTCATGCTCTTGGATATTATTCCATAGGAGCTAAGCCACAAAGGTCACAAAATGGCGCTTTGTTGGCACACTTTGCACTTAGCACATCATCATCGTCGCAAGGCGCTTGTGCGTTGTTGCGCTCGTTTTATGTGCAAGTTTTATGCTCGGGTTGCATGCGGGTGTTTCATGAGTTGGCGCTGAGCGGGTGCTGAACGGGCGATGAGCGGGCTATGCATTGTGCTGCAATTGTGGGATATCAATTTTGTATATTAGCTTTTTAGTCCCACATGGGACAGAAGAGGATGGGCTTCCATCCTTCCCTATATAAAGAGCCCTCTAGCCTCCTTTTGACACACCAAAAGTTGAGAAAAATGAGTCCAAAGGAGTCCGTTCGAGTCACACAAAGAGGTGACTACGAGCGTTGCAGAAGTTCTCTTGTGAACTTGCTGGCTCCTGGGAGCAGATCGTCGATAGAGGACGAATCTTCCTTTGAGCAACGGTGGTCTTCACCGTCCAAACAAGAATATTTTTTTTATTCTGTTTTCTTCTTTTTCTTCTTGGTTCATTCTATCTGATTGCAACTACGTTTTGCAAGAAAGAACGAAGGTAGTTTTCGTTTTATTGTAACTCTGTTCTGTCCGTCTGCAACTGCGATTGCAAGAAAAAACGAGAAGTTTGGTTAATTCTGATTCTTTTGTAATCTTAAGAACAAGATGTAATCAGAATCCTTATATAGTTCTTCGTGGAAAAATCGACAATAGTTAGAGTGAGAACTTTTGTGTGAACTTCTGATCTCGACCACGCGTTCTTCCATTTTTGTTTAAGTCTCGGGACTAACAAAATGTACTGCTGGAGTGTACCCTGAGTTCTTCTCAAGCGCTTCTTGTAGTATCATAGTCTTGACATAAATGTTTCCACAGGTAATGGTTTTTATTAAGCATATCTTAATAGTGGTTATTAGTAATCGAAACATGAATTACTTTTTCAATGATACTTACTGGACAGATAATTAAGCACAGTAGCAATTAGCAGTTGGTACTTTTTCAACTGGCACAACAACAACAACAAAGCCTTCATCCCAAATTTCTGGGGTCGGCTGTTTGAATCCTCTTCTTCCATTCGGCTTTGTTAGGGGCCTCGTCCTCTATCCCAAATTTGTTATTGTTATTGTTGTTGTATTATGTTTCTTAAAACTTCTCATCTTAATAGTGGTTATTAGTAATTGAAACATGAATTACAATTTCAGTGATACTTACTGGTCAGATAATTAAGCACAGTGGCAATTAGCAGATGGTACTTATTCAACTGGCTGTGTTAATTAAATATCTACGCCTTTTGTTATGTTGACAGCTTAAGAGATCATCCACACTTTATGAAAATAGTTGAAAGCCGTGCAAACCATAATGATGTACAGGCTCTTGCTCAATCGCTCTCTGGCTTAAGCATCGGAAGGCAAATGTAAGCTTCTATTCTTCTATAGTCTACTTGCTATTTGTATCACTTATTTAAGTAGAACCTGTTATTTAATGATCAATATATTCAACACTTCTTTCATGCTACAGATTTTTCTTCTTCTTTCTGTATGTAAAACCTATTTTTAGTTCAACCTTAAGAGGAAATTCATTTCAAATCTTATGATACCTTTCTACCTATTTATAACTGGATTAACAAGTAACTCTGTGCGCTTAGAAATTTAGATGACCAATGTTTTACAGTAATCAATGTTCTAGAGCAGTGAGCACACAACTTTGGTGTATCTCTATGACATGGAAATCCTTAACTGGAAGAAAGAAATCAGGGAGCCAACCTCTGAAATTTTGGATATAGACTTTATTTTTGTAGGTATACATAAATTCTAGGGAAATGTGCCAGTATACTGTATCCTGACTATTTTACTGCTCAGATAGTCATTTCTTGTTCTTATACTAATAAGCAGAAAGAACACTTGGTCAATTGATGGCTTTATACTTGTGCTCCATTGCTACAGTTTGTGATACAACTGTAACTCTGTTCATAAAAATTATTAAGTTTCTATTTGTATAATGCAACTTAAGCATGTTAGTTTGTTACATACTAAAATTGTTTTTCAACAAGGTTTCACGACGTACTTAGAGCACAGGATTGAATGGGATACATATAATTTAATTCTTCCATATCAAGAAAAGTAAACGCCATATTGACTTGTTTGATCAACCTGTTAAAACTACATTATGCATTACAAGTCACAATAGATTCTATTTTAGAGAGTCCAGTCGTCACCAAGAGAGTTTTAATGGAATGTAATTTTTTTTTTTTTTTTGGATACTAGAATGTAAGTTTGTTACAGTGGGCAATGTGAGATCTAGAAAAGCATGCATCGAAATGAACTTCAACTATCAGGGGAAATTCACCTCATTTTCTTTTTATGATGTTAGTTCCCTGTGGGAAGACCTGAAGAATTGCAAGAAGCCTCTTCTCTTTGTTGTTGGAGAGAAGGATACAAAGTTCAAAGACATCTCTCGGCAGATGTGTGCTGAAATGAGCCGTCAGGGGGGCGATATTGACAAACAAGATGAAACTTTATGTGAGATGATTGTTGTCCCTGACAGCGGGCATGCTGTGCATTTGGAGAATCCTCTCCCCGTGATCAATGCTGTGAGTAGGTTCTTAACGAGAATACACGACAGAAGACATTCCTCATTCCCTGCCTGTATAAGCACCAGCAGCACGACGTAAACTTGCTCCCTTGCTCAGTTGGTACCTGATACTACTGCATGTATCCACCTTAGGTAACGGTTTTCTCATTTTCTTACTCATATGACAATCTTTGCAGGATTTACTTTTAGATATTCCTAGTAACAAATGGTTTCCTAGATTTTTCTAGAAGTAAAACTGTATGCTTATAACGTTTTTAATCAGTCATAAGAAAAGTCAATTGTGAACGAACCAAAGTTGGGATTTTATATCCTTGTTCCTGTAACTAGGCATTACAGTATAAATCTGACCCGTAATTTGGATGATACAAGGTTCAAACCAGTTAGTTCGACTGTTAAAATGATATAAGCTCTCAACTATTTCTTTTAATAAATGGATGTGTGGGGCAGATTTATAGTTGTCCTTTTTGATTTATATCTTGTGATTGCCAACCTAATGGCCCCTTAACAAATTGGTAATGAAATGTGTTCATCTTCTTCATTCAATGTAGTCCTTCATGTTCTGAGCAACAATCTAGTCCTTCACCAATATTAAAAACCCGTGTTGAGATGGATGCGGATAGCCTGGGACATTTAGGTACTGTTTGGGAAGGGAAGAAAATGGGAGGAAGGAAAAAAGTTGAGGGGAAAGTGAGAGAAAAATTAAAAGTGATGGTGTTTGGGAAGGGGGAGGAAAAATGGGGGAGGAGAATTTGAGGGAAAAATTTATGTGGGTCCCACAAAAATAAATTTCTCCCAAAAGTGGGAAGAAAATGGAGAGAGATGAGAGGATTTTGGGAGAATTTACCCAATTACCCTTCAAAAAGGTAAGCATAAATTATGATTTGAGAATACCAAGAATTAAATAGTAATTATATCTCTATCCACAAACAAACAAAAAATTATTTTTAAATTTTTCCTTCACCTAATTTTTGTTCATCCTAACAAGGAGACGGAAACAGAAGCATGTAGAAAGGGGACCCCAGATCTATATGAATTCACCTTCTTTTCCTTCCCTTCGATGTATTTGCAACCAAACAAGCATTCATATTTTATTTACTACAGGGGTCTAGAAATACCAGCACTAAAGATTGGGGAAGATCCTTATTATATAGATTGAAATTGAATCCCATTCTATTAGCCATTCCTTATTCTTGCTATTTTTTGTATACAGGAAAGCAGAGGAGGATCTGGAGTCTACCTGGTTCCTGGTGATAGATTGAGAACAAAAGCTATAAGATTATGTAGCAAGTAACCCTATAGAACTCCAAGCTATCGCGTTTGGTAGCATGAATGGACTATTCTTGGCTCATAGGCATACAAGTATGCAGACAATCCCCAGACACTCAATTTAATTCCCAGATCCTTCTTGAAATGGTAACTGAATCAGGTTTGTAATTTATCGTCATTTACCCATGTTTGTGTACCAACTTAACTAAAAGTCTGATCGATACGGTGCACAATATACATTCAATTACATGATTCTTTTATTGTATGAGTTTACTGTGACGAATAATCTTTGCTCCTCAACAAGCCCATTTATTACTGCCTAATTCAGATGAAGAAGTTATCCATTTCTTAGATTGAAACAGCTTGTGATGTATGTGACTGAAAAATAATTAGTCACTAAAGAAGTTCATTTCTTTTACTCTGGCCAGAAGTATATATAGCTTGATTTCCATTCTATTTACATGAAGGTTATACATATTTACATTCATATTCATTATAGAGTTGAGTTTTCCGGCCTTTTTTATTTTATTTCATGAGTGATTCCCATTCTGAGTATTGTTGAGCGCCTTCAGTGGCAGAGGGTTCCTTTCCAGATACAAACCCGTCATGTGCCTACACGGTGCATAACATATGGTGTCCTCTTTCTGTGTGCGCTACTGTGGCCCACGTGTCAGCGAATGCTGCCGATGTTGGCATCTAGCAGAAGTATTAGGGGTTATATTAATATTCATGTAAAATACATATTTATCAATATGTTATTATGTGCTTTTAGTATACATGTTAACATAACCCAAGTATTAGTCATGCCAGATTTACTGAGAAAAAATTAGTGATTCCTAGACAATGTTGGTCAAGGAAAGAAAGAATGATTGTGTGACCGACCTCAACTAGCTCTTGTGGTCAGTGTGAAGAGGTATAGCCTCCTTGGCTAGGCGGATGGTCTCGGGATCAAACCGCGGGAGAGATGTAGGACAGTGGACCCAAATGGCATGCAGTGCAGCGTGCACAGTTTCGTACGTATCGTCGGACATCGCAAAAAAAAAAAAAAAAAATGACGGCATGTGATTGATGTCACAATCAACTTATGAGAAACTTTAGTCTTGATATAGGTGAGCAAGGTTTATTCGGTTTCAACCAAATTGAAATAGTGAAAACTGAATAAATCGAAAACTGTAAAAATTAAAAACCGAAACCGAACAAAAATTAGTCATAACCGAAACCGAACCGAATAATCAATTTGGTTTGTTTGGTTGGACTATTTCTATTATTTAATGGATTGAACCCACAATTGGGCCCATGGTTAAACTATATTAAAAGTTATAATATTTATATACACATTTGTTGTATTTTAAAGTTGCGTCGAAAGTTGGACTTCAAAACAAATACATAAAATTATTGTTTTTAAAATATACAAAAAAATACATTTTTTTAATTATAGCTATTTTAAATATAATTGTGGGTATTTACATAATTGTATTAGTTTTATTCGATTTTCGATCGAAATCCTAAACCGAAATTGAATTTTAGTATTTTTAAAACCAAAACAGAACCGATATTTTTTTTTTTGAATCGAATCTCTTATTCGGTTCGATTGGGTTTTTGATTTCGGTCCAGAAAGGAATAATGCTCACCCCTATTGATGTATCAACTTGCCTCCCAACTTTCTCTACATATCCATCATAATCAGAAGTTAACATCACTGCTACCATCCGTTATCATGATCCGTAAAAGCTCCAAAAATTATACTAAAACTATATTAGAACGCAACAACAACAAATTTGGCGAGATGTCCATATCATGTGATTTCATGTTGTTTTGGACTTCATTGGTTAAGCTTATTAACCACATTAGCTTATAATATAAAAAATCTTCAAGAGGAAACAAAACGTTAATATGTTACACACGAAGTTGACACTTTGAGTTTACTTTGCAATGAATTGAATTTACATGTGAAAAATGTAGCACAGGCAATGGAATAGCAATACCAAGATGGCTATTATTATAGTCACAGATAGAGCCTAGGTATATATCAAAAAAAAAAAAAAAAAATGGCAGAGCAATATTCTTTTCCCACCAAGAATGACAGGTGGGCCAAGAAATGCTTGAACAAATTTGATGTCAGGTAGTTTGTCAGGCTAAGGGTCAGTTTGGCAAGCCCTCCGTTTCGTCATCGACGGCCGACCCGACGAAGCAGCCATTTTTGAAGCATCCAGTAAACATTTTTTTTCGACGAAACAAAATCAGGACGAAATGTCTATAAATAGGGGTGAGTGTTCGGTTTATTCGGTTTTAACCGAACTAAAATAGTCGAGACAGAATAAACCAAAATTAACCATAACTGAAACCGAACCGAATAATCAATTCGGTTTATTCAATTAGACTATCTATATTGTTTAGTGAGCCGACTCCAAAGTTAATATCGTAGTTAAATTATATTAAAGTTATAATTTTTATATACATATTTGTTGTATTTTAAAATTGTGTCCAAAATTTGACTAGTTAAATTATCAAAATTGGACTTCAAAACACGCATAAAATTATTGTTTTCAAAATACACAATTTTAACAATAAATATGTATAGATTTGAGAGTATTTGCATAATTGTATAAACCTTATTCAGTTTTCGGTTTTGGACCATTCCCATGAGTATTGGGATTGGCGGTATTTGGTAGTATCGGTAGTTTCAGATCAGAGTATCCGATTTTTTTGTATCGGAAAACAAATAACTATTAGTAAATTATTAACATTTTAGAAAATATATTTTTATACATTTATGCATAATTTTAAGTATTTCCAATATTGTTTCTTAGTATTTTTAAAATTGAATAAAATAATAATCACCCTTGTCGATTGATTTACATGCGATAGATAATTTTTCTTTTTTATATGCTTTTACAACCTTACTATATTTTTACACCCTTACTCATTGGTCTTTTTCATTCAATTTTCTTGGTCGAATTGACCGAAAAAGAGACCTATAATGTCGGTATCGGTCAGTATCGGGTATCGATCGATATCGGATCGGGACATGTCAAACTGTATTGATATCAGCCGTATCGGCCGATACTGCAAACTATGAATTAAATTTGGATGTTTGTTGTTAGAAAACAAAGAACTTACTTCATCACTTACAGATATAAAAGCATCTAGTCATAAATCTAAATAGTAAGGGCTTATTCAAATAATAACCTGAATTTTATAGCAACTTTGAGTTTAAGTGCATGACATATCCAATTGAAAATTTTTGACCCTGATTTTCTTTTTTCCCATTGTACTCTCTTCATTTTCGACGTGTACTGGTTATTGCCCTTGTACTCATGTTTAGCGTATAATAAAAAATAGAAAAATAAAAATTTAAGCTCCAAACTTTTCAATTGGACATATCAAAACTTAAAACTCTAAGCTGATATAAAATCAAGATCTAAACACTAATTAGTCCAAATAATAATGACCAAGTGTAAATAAAATGAATGGCTTTACCACTTTTCCGAACCGTGAATCTTTCCAGAGAATGAATCAATCTCAATCGTATGATATAATTGAACAAACATCCGAAAACTAAGATGCATGGATGAAGATTCCGGGTTCACAAATAGATAGTGGATGCACATTTCAAATATAAGCAGTCAAAATAGCAATTTGGTGCTTTTTCAAGGAAATTGTCCAGAATAAGTTTTGATAAAACAACGGGAAAAAAAAAGGACAGCAAACAAGAACACACCACCTGACAGCTTATGTGATAATAACCAAGGTTTTTTACTAGTTTTTTCCTGATATCAATCTCAATCTCTCTTCTCATAGCAAATATTATCCCTCTAATTCGAATAGACATGTTTTTCATCCATAAAGACAAAACCATCAGATATCTATCCACCCAAATAACTAAGATCATTCGTTACACAACTATTGCAGTAATTCAACTTCCACTCGGCTGCATACATTTCAAAGCACAAGTAGCTCCAAGAGCCCCCATAATAAGACTTCTATATATATATATATATATATAAAGGCCCTTGAACAATTGTATGTTTTCAAACTGCTCTTGATATTTCATCTGGAGTTTCAACTTCAACAACAATTCTATAATCTGATACAGCAAACACCCGAGATATGAGAGCAGGTTATTACCGTCTACCTTCACAATTATTGCAAACTGTTATTAGAACATCTTTCCTGTGAAGAACATTAGGATGTTCTTGTCGTAAACGGCAAGCACAAAGTCAATGGGGGTCACAAGTCGTATTAAAGAAAAACAGGACAAATCCGGAAAGAAAAAGGAAAATAAATTGAAAGCTTAACGAGCTATTTGGAATACGTTCTATCTCAGAAGAAAATTGCTAGATAGGAAACAACACAAGGTGGTGTTTAGCCAGGAGCAACAGACAGGATGAGGTCCCACTTGTGCCAAAATAGATTATGACAGTTCCTTCCTTATGTAGACCCTACCAGTACCCCTTGTAACTCCAGATTCTCAAAGATAAATTAACATAACATATATGATTTATTTCATCAAGGAGATGTAGATGCTCCTTTAATTGCGGACTAGGAAGCACGGTGACTCCAAAAATCTAGGCCGAAATGTGTTGGGCATGTATTGGACACAAACCGGTCACATATACATAAGACACGAAAATAGGTGCTGTGTCTTTGCCGCCGTATACTTACGGTGTCGAGTCATATCCGTGTCCATGCAACATATATCGGAGAATACAACTTGAACGTCACCTTTACGTGAGAACAGGTTGATGGTTATGACTTTCTGCACAAATCTAACATTCTAATAGTATAGAGAGAAGGGGGAGGTGGGAAGTCAAAAACAAAAAATTCACAATAGTATCATTATTTGGCACAATAATACAAAAATATATTGATTCTCCTTTGCTACTAACATCAGCAAAGCAGAGGTGATATACACATCACCATCTAAGCAACCAAAAAGGCAAGCGTGAATGGATGGACTAACTTGGTGGTGTCAACCAAACACTAGAATGAAGCAAACGCTAAGTACGCGATCAAAAGCAACCTACATGTCAATTTATTGAGAAAACAAAGTCCTCCATTTAAAATTGGATTTATTTAACAACTGCTACCTACTGCAACTTCATCACGGGAGGCTTGCATCTAGGATCAGCCTTAACATTCATGTAGCGAATCCCAAATTTGGTGTAAAGGTTTTGGTGCTGTATCTCTTTGTACTTACAATCCCTAAAATGGAAGATTAAGGAAGATGTAATAAAATATATCCAACCTTCCAAGTTTCCTAGTAAGTAGTAATAAGGAAGCTAGGAGGCACAAAACTCGGAACACTGGTGGTGTGCTAAGTTTAGTTGCACGGTACACAGGTAAATGGTATCTGTATCCGTATCATCTGTACCTGTATCAATGTCCCTATCTATTTGTGCAACATAAGTGACTAGATTGTACATACTCGATAATGTCCATATCCGTATCGTGTCCTTCTCCATATCCGTGTGCGCGTGGTATGTTGCATGAATACGAACATGGATACAGATAATAGATACGGATATTTTCAAATAGATACGGATATTTTCAAATATATATTATGTAGTTACCTATTTTCACGAATACGGGCACTATGTTTCTGTGCCCGTGCAACATAGGTGGCGTGTGACGGCTCAAAATTTTACCAGGACATGCCAAAATTAACACCGTTTTCATGTCTCCGTATTGTTTCATGTTGTATTTGTGTCCATGCAACATTGTAAGTACTATTCCAAAACAACTACTAATAAAGTGAGAGAGGAGTTTGCCCCCATAAGATAAAACCAAGTAGCAAATAATATTGTCCCCATAATGCAAAATATGCCAAAATCATTAGCTTCCATTTCCATGCTTGCATTTCTCCATTATATATGTACAATTTCATTGTAGCACTATTACAACACAATCAAAGAACCTTACATAAATAACATAACTGCTTAAATTTTCGAACTAGGCAACAAAGACTTGCCGCTAGATTTAACAAACAACAAATTCAGAACATCACATTCATCCACAACATTTACTGGTATACAAATGCAAATTTTCAAAAGCCGGCATGGTACCTCTACTAGCACAAACCCTAATTTATCACTACAACTAAACGACCCATTAATAAATTCTACTCATCTCAAGCTTCGGGTAGCATTTCGAAATCATACCTGACCCTCATCTCCTCCTCCTCCGCTGCGACGGAGCCCCTCCTCGCCTTCCGGCTCTCGTACTCCACGTCGTCAGTCGGCAGCTCGTACCGGCAGAGCGGGCACGTGTTCCGCATCCCGAGCCACGGGAGGATGCACTCCCCGTGGTAGTAGTGGCAGCAAGGCAGCTTCTTGACCCTCTCCTCGACTGAGAACTCGTCCTTGCACACCGCGCAGTTCGCCGGACTCCCCTTCCCCGCCGCCACCACCTCCTCCTCCTTCAGCGCCACCGTCGGCAGAGCCTCCACCGCCAACCTCGCGGCCGGGGGACCACCCTTCGCGGCCCCCTCCTGGTCCTGGAACTGGTCAAAGAGGACCTCGTCGTACTCCGAGGTGTAGGCGAGCTCGCCGCCATGGTCGTGGTCCTCCACGAAGTAGGAGGACTCGTCCTCGGGAGGGTTTCCGAAGGCGTGCATCGTCAGCAGGAACTCCCAGTTTCTTACCGCCGCCAGTTCCTCTTCCAGCTCGTCGTCGGACTCTTGGATCTCGATCGGGTTCTCGAACGCCGTGACGCCGCCGTAGGTGGCGGAGGCGGCGGCGGCGCGGGGGGCGTCGACCTCCTCCCACTCGAACTCGTCGTCGATGCGGAGGCAGTCCCAGCAAAGGGAGGGGACGGGGTCGGGGTCGGGATCGGGTCCGATGGCGACGATCTGCTCCTCGTCGTCGGTGTCGGAGCCGGGGATCCCGACGAGGCCGCGGCGGAGGCCGACGAAGAAGTCCTCGGCGGCGGCGGCGGCGGCGGTCCAGTCGTCCTCTTGGTTGGGAAACCCTAACCCTAGCCCTAGCCCTAGGCCGCCGAAGCCTAGGGCGAGGAAGTCGGGGTCTTCGGAGTCGGGTTCGGATCCGGACCCGGATCCGGAGTCGGAGAAGAGGGAGAAGTGGTGGGGGTGGTGGAAGAGATCGGAGGGATCCGCCATTGATGAGAAATTGAGGAGAGAGATTCTCCGACCTTTTCTCTCTCTCTCTCTCTCTCTCTCTCCTCTTTTGGGAGATGAGGGGATGATTCATATGTAGTTGTTGTTGGGGTCTGGTCAGTGAGTGAAATTTTTTGTGGGGACTGTTTTCTAATTTTATTTTGTTATTATTATTTGTTTGAATTTCTTTCTTCTACTTTATACTTTAAATTGTATAATATTAATATTCTGTTCTAACAAAATTATTCTCACTTTGACTCCCATTGAGAATATAGGATGAATATCTTTACAGATACTGTACCAACCGAGTATTAATTATTGAAGCATGAATGTTCAAGGGTTAGGACATCTCCAACTTTGGCTTGAAAATACATATTTGAGGATAATTCCTCTCCAACTCATGCTTAATTTGGAGGAATTTCCTCAATTTCTTTAGGAAAGAGTGTACTCGTACTTAAATTTAAAAGAAATAAAATTCTCAAATTTGATAATCTATCCTTTATGTCCTTCAAATTATGATTAATTTCTAACATATCCTATGTAATGTCTGACGGTGGCATTATATTGCTATAGATGTCGATTTGTTGGTTCAAATAAGAGAAAAGCTTTCAGTAAGAACTTTTTTGTTGGAATAGGAAGACGTTTCATCATAGGTGATTGGCAAGAGTTCTTTCTGGTTTCTAATTATTTTTATGCTAATAATGAACCAAAAGAATGACTTCATAGACTATATTAGTAATAAATTGTTGTTCCACTTGTTAAAGAAAAAAAAACGATTTAATAGACTATGTATTGTTATGTTGTTAAAAGAGAAGAATTGCATGTATGAATCATAGACTGTTAATACAACTGAAAAGACTATTGTTATGCTTGTTAAAGAAAGACATAATGAATGAGTGCTTAAGTTAGACTATGAATACGTTAAACGAACTATTGTTATGCGTGTTAACGAAAAGAATGATTGCATGTTATTTTATCGTAAGATGTTAAAAATAGAAAAATTGCATGCTTGAGTTATAAATTGTTGATAGAATTAAAAATATTGTATTTTCTTTTACATAGAAAAAATGATTACATACTCCTTTATCGTATGCTATAAAGATAGAAGTATATAGAAATATTATATTGTTTGTAAGAAAATGATACGAAAGAAATGAGGAAGAACACGACATGGCCGTCAGAATAAGAAGAAACGAAGAACATGACTACGACTCTATGGTTTGAAAGAAAGATAGAAAGACATGTTTATTTGTCACTTAGCTTCTGCATCGCATTATTTTATTTGATAGAAATTACATTCATGCATTGGTCTTGGACAACTTGTGCATAAGGTTTACTCTCTCCAGCAATCTCCGGGACATCAGAATTGTATCAGCCTAAGAGAGATGGGACACCATGAGGCTTGTACGTCCTCACAATTAGGGAGTGTCATGTCTATTAGATAGATGGACTTGTACATTCAAACTTCTAATTATTGGGAGTCACCCATGGACCATCATGTAGTTAGTTCATATACTGTCACGACCCGCTCCTGAATAATCAGGTACAAGTACATGAGTATGTCTAGTATACGTCGTAGCATCAGCGGGAGTATGCTATCAAAATCTCAATCATGAACCACATATTTATTCCATAAATGCATCATCAAATCACAAGTATCCTAATCTAACTCATTCATAGTAAATAAGGTAAATGGACAGAAAATGAAGACAAAAAAACATGAAATACTACTAATATCATAAATTCAAAAGTCTGAACATCCACCAATCCATTAGTCTTAATACATACCATACGAAAAGTACTTCATGACAAACCTGATCAAATACTGAAAGGAAATACTAAAGTAGTCTACTCCTCGAAAGTCTCATCGTAGATAAGGGTTGGCTCACAAATTGTGTCATATGCTATATCCTCATGTGGGTCATAAAAGGTGGGAGTATAATCGTCCTCGCCTAAATGTCAACATATCAGTCATGATTGGAGCAAGTACAGTAACACGACAATAATACACTAAATAACATGATAAATATGAATATAGAACAAAATGGCAAGTAATGAAAATAAAACAAGCAGATAAGTAAGAAAAGTACTGATAGTAGGCATAACAAGACTGTAATAAAAATATACTAAACTATATGATCAATGGAGCTAAATGTGTGAAAAGTGTGTTTAGAATACATAAGTCGGCATGTAGGAGCTAAGGCTAGTTGTCCCGACATGTGGGTAAGGGTGGACCACATGCCTACTTCGTAGACGACTAACGGTCCTAATTATAGGTATAAGGCACGTCGGTACGGTCATGTACTTGACGGCTAGCAGTCTCCACCTGTGGGTAAGGGTGGACCATATGCCTACTTCGTATTCTTCCTCCCTGACATGAAAACAAAGAATCTAAAACTACTTCTGCAACATGTAAAAATGATACTAGTGAAACAGTGACATATATATCATATTATAAAGGTAAATTGGGTGTGGAATACTTGCCTCGAATAAGTTGGAGTTTGTACATATCGGTCACGAACGTGTCGATATAGAAATAAGACCAGATACTAAATTCCATAGATGATTCCAAATGCCAGAAATAACAACGCCAGCCATTCCAGAATAGTCCAAGTAAAACAAGATTTATATAAGAAGTCCAATATTTAAGTTTTGACCAAAATCAAAATTTTGATATTAGGAGTTCGCAAGGGGGCCCACAAGAAGACAGAAAATAGTCAAATTAGTAAAAACTATAAATAGACAAATTTTATATGATTCTCGAGTACAATGACACTGCAAATCTAACGGTGGTGTCAGATTCGTGGTTCGACGTCCCGAGTTAAATGTCTAATTTTATGCTATGAATATTAATACAAAAAATTTACCGTACCGATAATAATTTTATATTAATTAAGTGTAACGGTACAACTTTAAAAAAAATTGAAATTCTGATATACATCGCCAACAGGGTTGGCGAAAATTAGGAGTGTTGACAAGAATCTGAGGTGTCATTTTTTGGGCGGGAGATTGGGCGGGAGAGGGGTGAATTTTTCCAACTCAGTTGGCGAAAATTTGGTTGCCCAAATTTTTGCCAACTCAGTTGGTGAAAATGTGGTGGGTGAATTTTTTTTGGTTTTTTTTGGGTTTTAGGTTTAGGGTTTGATTAGGTTTGGTTTTTTGTGTTGGTTTGATTTCTGTTGGTTTTTTTGTTGGTTTTTTTTATTTTTGTTTTGTCGGTTTATTTTATTATTTTTTGGGTATGTTCATAGTAACTCTGGGTATGTTCATAGTAACGTTTAACGTTCATATTTTTACAACGGCTCTTTTTTTTCTCATATCTATAAATTTCTTCTGCTATTCATTTCTCACTCAACCCACTTATACTTTCAAACAGAAGCTACTTCATCTCAATCACTCTGTATTTAGAAGCTCATTCTCATGTGATAGATCAAAGTTTAACAATATTATGTTCGGTTGGAGGAGTGCTTAATGTGTTAGTTTATGAAGGAGGTTTAACTGAATTTTTTTTAATTGATCGAAATATTTTGTTTGATAGTTTACGTAATCAAATTGTTGAGCAATGTTCTATTGATTATGAATTTATATTGGTTCATGTTTATTTAACTAATTGTATAAAGTTAGTTAGTGAACAAGCATGAAAATTTATTCTAGAAGTTAATGTACAAGCAACGTACATTAATATTTATGTAACTTCACCACCACCTAAAAATAATATTGTAAGTAGTATACGTGCTTCTAATCAAGTTAATACTGCTCCTAGTTCTTCTCATCAAGTTATTTCATTTACTGAACAAGAACATATAGTAGATGATTGTAATAACAACGATAAAAATAGTGATGATTTAATTGAAAATTTAGATGCTGAATTTGATGACAATGTTGATAGTGTTAGCATTTCAGGATTAATCATTGGAAGAAAATTTGATAATCGTTTTGAATTTAGATATTTTATTAGTGTGTCACATCCCAGTCCCAAAATACGTAGGACTAGGAATACGTAATACACCAGCCGTATGTATACGAACTCCAATATATGGAAACCATATACACACGTACGCTGTACATGAATATCCAATCCACCTGTGATAATATACTATCTCAACAAGTCACACGCAATCTATATCTCATCCACAGCACAAATAATAAATAGGAATAAATAGCTGGATAATAACTGAATATCAAAGATAAGTATCAAGTACGATAGTCGGATGAAAACAAATTCACTGCAAATCGACTATACTAAACTACTAAAGAGAGAAGAGAATCAACTCTAATATAAGATAAATGTCTCTAAAAGAGTAGCAACAAAATCTCTAAACAGCGACAATAAATCACATATACTCCGAGGGTAAGACCTCCTCAGTCTGATAAGTAGCGTCAGGTCCAGGTCCGTACTCCTGCGGATACTCCTGCTCGTCTATATCTGGAAAGGTACCAGGTCCTCAGAGGGACGTAACAAGATACATAACAATATGCCAATAAAGACTTGAAAAAAAATAAACATCCAATGGGGTCGCCTAACCATCTAAGTGAATGCAGTTTGAGAACAACTTTCCAACACGTGGGCTATCTGGGCAAAAATGGGATTGGCATGGTTCTCTTGGAGATCCAGGGGCCTACAAAGCATATCGTCTTTTGAACGCCAGAGGCCGCCTGATAATATATAATATATAGTGGTCATCACCACCCGTCGCTCTGGCGGAGCGTCCGGGCGAACAAGAAAAAAGTGCAAAGGAGCCCAAACGCCTTACTTATTATTCTTCCCACCCCATGCTCTAAGCATGTCACATCTATGACACGATAAAATCTCTAAATAACTGCCAGGTCTACTAGCATACAAAGTTTCTATCGGCAGTTATCCCTATCTGTCGCACGACCTATACATACCAGTGGCCAGCCGAATACGCAAGTCCGTGTCCTACATATGACTCACACTCGTGTAAGAATAGTGTCATGGACAATAAAATATAAAATGCCTCATGATAATGGAGTGGTCTCATAAAGTAGGTCCAATGCATATACATAAATAAAAACAGAATACGACGACACCGTCGTTGCACCCAAGTTTCCTTGGACGCGCAATTTATATAGCAGTTAAAATAAATGAACGAAATAAGCAGAAATAAAACATGCATGCATCATATGGAATGTAAATAATAGTACAATGGCAAGGTATACTTGCCTGGCAAGAAATCTGTATAGTGTAAGCGTCCAAATGTCAAGGACATGAGATCTGGAACAAAGGCATCCGAACAAACATCTCCGGATGCTGAAATAGACATCACCAATATTTTTGGAATTACCAAAATAGCTAAAAATCACTACCCTTTCGTCCAATTTGGACACAGGGGCAAAACGGTAATTTTGGGTCAAAGTGGGGTCTACATGTGGCCCACTTTGCACCGAAAAGTGTGCCAAGGGTAACAGTCTCTAAATGGGATAAATTATAGGTCAAACAAATTCTAAATGTCAGTACGAACTCAACGGTATATCCAAATATGGATTCCGATGTACCGAACATAATTTTGCCCAAAAAGTCAACAGTGGGGCCCGCCAATTGGCGACTTGGTCAACTGTCTCAGAATTGCATAAAAATTGGGTCACAGGACCAGCGCGATACCACGAGTCCAGTGGCACAAGTTTTGTCGCATTCTGATGAGCGTGCACAAAATGTGTAGGACTTTTACAAAAATCTCGATATGGAAGATTTTCTGCGGATACGGGCTGATTCCGACGCGCACACTCGTCCAAATCAGTTTCTGTGAAATCTTACATGTCCGGGTATACTGCGTGCACCTTTTGGTATACTTGGTACACGACGGGGCGGTCCCGTTTGGCGGAGCGCGTTCCGTATCACAAATTTTAGAATTTGAAAAAAATAAGTTTTCGGGATTTTCTACCTAATTTATTTCTACACACAGTAGTTAATAAATTATTGTATTTGACAAAAAATAAACTAGGTTAGGTGGTCTTCGCATACCAAAAAGAAAAACTGAATTCGGATCTCTGTGGTGGGAGATACGAATCCGTGAACATAGGTAGTTACCGCAGTTTTCTGCGATACCAAAAAGTTATTTTCTGTCAACTTGGGCGCTATTTTCGCCTAGGTTTACGCGCTGAATGAGGTAAACTAATACACATAATTTATAGAGGGATAGGTGGTGAACGTACCGGTGAAGATGGGGTCGAGTTTGGTCGAGCGAGGGCACAGGAAACAGAGCTGGAACACAGGTACGTCGCTGTGTATTTTATGTCGCGGCTCGCGGTTGTCGCGGACGTCGTGCGGGCGGCCGGGGTTCTCCGGCTGGGCGGCGCAGCTGTTGGAGGTGGCGCAGCGGTTGGAGGATGGAGGAGAAGATTAGGATTAGGGTTTGGGGTTATTTATATAGGGATGGAGGCGGTTGTCGAGTTCACGCGGGGGAAGTGAGTCGGTGCCTGCTGCTGATATTTTTCTGTTAATGGGTTCGGTCATGGGGGGTAGCGGGTTTATGATAGGGTTTGGGTAGATCCAATAGGAATTATATTTGTTTTTCTTTTTCTTTTTCTTTTTCTTTTTCTTTTTTTTTCTTTTTTTTTTCTAATTCTTATTTCATTTCTAATAAATTATATATATATATATATATATATATATATATATATATATATATAGAAAATTCTAAAAAATTATATTTGTGCATACCATTAAGCTAGTAACTGTCCAAAGGGTCTCCTACATGGAATAAATTAGAAAAAATTTATAATGGCTCCATAAATCTCCTAAATGCACAAACACCTAAAATAAAAATTAAATAAAATATATTTCCTCTATTTAGCTCATAACTACTATAAATAAATTAAATAATTAATAAAAAAAATATTAATACGGTTTTCAGAATTAGGGGTTTTACATTCTACCCAACTTATAAAAATTTCGTCATCGAAATTAAAACTAAGCCACGGTAGAAGGTCAAGGATGGTATAAGATATAAATTAACAAAGTAAATTCATACCTTGGTCAATAAATAGGTTCGGAAAACGTTTGCGCATGTCGTCCTCGCGCTCCCAAGTTGATTCTCCTGGCGCGCCATGCTTTCATGCCACGCGAACCAAGGGAATAGACTGATTCCTCAACACTTTCTCTCAACGATCAAGGATTCCCACGGGTTGCTCTTAGTACGACAAGCTTGGCCCAATGGTGATCTCCGAATGGTCGAGAACATGACTGCTATCTGCCACATATCGCCTGAGCTGTGATACATGGAATACGTTATGTACTCCCTCAAGTGAAGGTGCTAGCGCAAGTCGATATGCCACTTCTCCCACTCTCTCTATCACGTCAAATGGTCCAATATACCTTGGACTCAACTTGCCACGTCCTCCGAATCGAATGGTGCCTCTAGTAGGTGATATCCTTAAGAATACATGATCGCCCACTTTAAACTCCAAGGGACGACGATGAAGGTATGTCCACTGCTTCTGTCTGTCTTGCGCTGCTCGCAAGTGTCCTTGTATCTTCTTAACTGTCTCTACAGTGTTGACCACCAACTCTGGTCCCAGAATCTGACGTTCTCCCACGTCACTCCAATACACAGGAGACCTACACTTTCTTTCATACAATGCTTCAAACAGAGCCATCTGGATACTCGCTTGATAGCTATTGTTGTAAGAAAACTCTATAAGATGTAGGTGGTCCTCCCATGATCCTCCAAAGTCTAACATACAAGCCCTCAACATATCCTCCAATGTCTGAATAGTACGCTCTGACTGTCCATCTGTCTGCGGGTGGTAAGATGTACTGAACTTCAGACGAGTTCCAAGACTCTCTTGCATGCTCCTCCAAAAGTGCGATGTAAAGCGCGAATCCCTGTCTGATACAATGCTGACTGGTATGTCGTGTAATCTCACGATCTGCCTCATATATAAGTCAGCCAAAGCTTCTGTAGAGTACTCTAAAAGGTAAGAAATATGCTGACTTGGTGAGTCTATCTACTATTACCCATATTGCATCTCTTCCACTTTGACTCTTGGAAAAACCCGTGACGAAGTCCATAGTGATATACTCCCACTTCCACTCTGGAATCGGAAGTGGTTGCAATAACCCTGCTGTTCTTTGGTGCTCCGCCTTTACTTGTTGACATACTAGACATTTAGCTACAAAGCGAGCAATCTCTCTTTTCATCCCATGCCACCAAAAATACTGTCGTAAGTCACGATACATCTTGGTACCTCCAGGATGAATAGAATATATCGAACTATGAGCTTCTATCATCAGCTCCTATCGAATCTCTCCATTGGGAACATATAGACGATCACCATATCGTAATGTCCCATCATCATGAATGTGCAGTCCTGTCTGCTCTCCGGCCTCTGTCCTTTCCTTTAATCTTCTGAATCTGGCGTCTGTAGGCAAAGCTGTCTTGATCCTCTCTACTAGTGATGATTATACTTGCAAGTTGGCTAGTGTCCCACCTGCTCCGGGTAATATCACTTCAATGCCAAGACCTTGCAAGTCCTCCAGTAATTTCCTCTATGTCGTCAAGAAATAAGCTGCTGGCTTCCGGCTTAACGCGTCTGCTGCAACGTTAGCCTTGCTTGGGTGATAATGTAGCTCTATCTCAAAATCTTTCATCAACTCAAGCGATCGACGTTGCCTCATATTTAACTTCTTCTGCGTGAAGACATACTTGAGGCTTTTGTGGTCTGTATAGATCTCCACTCGTTCCCCATATAAGTAATGTCTCCATACCTTCAGAGCAAATACAACGGCTACAAGTTCCAAGTCATGAGTTGGATAATTCTTCTCATGCACTCGTAACTGCCTAGATGCATATGCAATCACCTTGCCATGCTGCATCAATACGCATCCCAAGCCTTTTCCTGATGCGTCACTGTAGATCACATAGCCCTGATCCTGATGGAATAGTCAATACTGGTGTTGTAGTCAGTCGCTTCTTCAACTCCTCGAAAGCGGCTTAACACTCGTTGGTCCATATAAACTCTTGATCCTTACAAGTCAACCGAGTCATAGGTGCTGCTATCCTTGAAAAGTTCTCTACGAACCGTCGGTAATATCCCGCAAGTCCAAGGAAACTTCTCACCTCTGATGCTGATTTAGGAACAGGCCATGTCTCGACTGCCGAGATCTTTTCTGGATCAACATAAATACCATCTCCTGTAACAACATGTCCAAGAAATAAGACTCTGTCCAAGAAGAACTCACATTTACTGAACTTTGCATATAACTATTCTCTCCTCAATGTCTTTAGAATAATTCGCAGGTGCTTCTCGTGCTCCTCGTGGCTCTTCGAATAGACAAGTATATCATGTATGAAGACGACCACGAATTGGTCCAAATACTGGTGGAAGACTCGATTCATTAAGTGCATAAAGATAGTTGGAGCATTGGTCAATCCAAATGGCATGACCAGAAACTCGTAGTGCCCATATCTTGTCCAGAATGCAGTCTTCGAGATGTCCTTCTTCCGTACCTTCACCTGGTGATATCCAGATCTCAAATCTATCTTTGAACATCTTGGCTCCACTGAGCTGATCAAATAGGTCATCATTGCGTGGCAATGGATATTTATTCTTCACAGTCACTGCATTCAAGGCTCTGTAGTCAATGCACATACGCACTGACACATCCTTCTTTGGTACAAACAACACTGGTGCTCCCCAGGGTGATGCACTCGGTCGGATAAAACCTTTCACTTTTAGTTCTTTCAACTGTGACTTCAGTTCATCCATCTCCTTCTTTGCCAGTCTATAAACATGTGATGTTATGGGTGCTTCTTCCGGTGCTAATTCAATTAAAAACTCTACGTCTCTTTCTGGAGGTAGTCCTAGCAATTCCTCTAGAAAGACGTCTTGGAATTCTGAAATAATAGGGTGATAAACAACATCGTCCATTGCGAGCTGCATACCATCAAGGATTTCTGTGGATCCTCGTGCAAACTCAAGTTCAGGCTGGCCTGGTACTTTGAAAAGAATGCTTCCTCCAAAATAATCGAAGAAAGCATGATACTTGCTTAGCCAGTCCATTCCAAGTACAATATCAAAAGTTGGCATAGGAAGGACTAAGAGTCAGGCGTTCATCTCTCTGTCACGTATCACTATAGGACACGATCTACAAATTCTACTAACAGGTACAACTCCTCCTCCGGTGAGAATTCTAATACAACTAGGTAAAGGTGTAGAGGCAATATTGTGTTTGGCAATAAAACTAGATGATATGAATGAGTGGGTGGCTCCCGTATCAAACAATGTCACAGCAGGAAAAGTAAAAGCAAGAGTGATACCTGCTATGACATCAATCTCCTGATCCATGTCATCCACTTCTAATGCAAAAGCTTGTCCGTTCCTCTGTGGTTGTCCCTGTCTGGCCCTCGCGAACTGATCCTCATGTGTAGGTAGCAGTTGTCCTTGCTGAAATCCTCCTGCTGCTGGAGGTCGAGGTACTCCTGGTCTAGTCATATGTTGAGCTGGCTTCGGTGCTGGAAGCGCTAGTCTCTGTACTGGCGGTGGAAGTGTCTGCTGCATTGGGCAATTTCTCGCCAGGTGCTGTCCGGAACCATATCTCATACACTGTACCAAACGGGTCCGATACTTTAAACTATGGTATAAAGTCCTTTACTGAACCAACTCTAGCTCGAGGTACTGGAGCTAGTGCTTGAGCTGGTACAGTAGTCTTTGCAGCCATCCTCTCAAGTGCTGCTAGAAACTCTTGTCTCTGTTCTGCTGCTTGCTGCCTCTGTTCTGCAGCTAGTGTGGCGGCATGTTGTCGCTGTTCCTGCATTATCATCTGGAAGAATTGGAACAACTGTGCTTGGCCATCCTGCGGTGTCGATGAATCTGGAAGGTTCCCATTAGGTGAGGCGGGAAGATCAGATGGAACTGGATGGTGAGTCTGTCCATCTTGTCCCGGAAGTCTAGGAATAGTTGAGGTCCCTCTTTGAGTCTGACCATTGACTCCTGAAGGTGTGTCGCCATCGGCGGTAGTACATCCATTTTGCATATCCATCTCTCTGCAGGTGATGTACGAAACGATTAGAAGAAGTACATGAATCAAACATGATGCAAGCATTAAATATGATAGTTGAAAGAAAGAAAGAGTTTCAGTCAAGCGTGGATGAGATCCTTATACTCTATTCCTATACGCAGGCTTGTTCGGTACAGTGACGTAACCGAGACAATATATTCTTGACCTGCATGGACCACCACTAAAAATATGTCACGCCCCAATCCCAAAATACGTAGGACTAGGAATACGTAACACGCCAGCCGTATGTATACGAACTCCAATATATGGAAGCCATATACACACGTACGCTGTACATGAATATCCAATCCACCCGTGGTAATATACTATCTCAACAAGTCACACGCAATCTATATCTCATCCACAGCACAAATAATAAATAGGAATAAATAGCTAGATAATAACTGAATATCAAAGATAAGTATCAACTATGATAGTCTGATGGAAACAAATCCACTGCAAATAGACTATACTAAACTACTAAAGAGAGAAGAGAATCAACTCTAATATAAGATAAATGTCTCTAAAAGAGTAGCAACAAAATCTCTAAACAGCGACAATAAATCACAGATACTCCGAGGGTAAGACCTCCTCAGTCTGATAAGTAGCGTCAGATCCAGGTCCGTACTCCTGCGGATACTCCTGCTCGTCTATATATGGAAAGGTACCAGGTCCTCAGAGGGACGTAACAAGATACATAATAATATGCCAATAAAGACTTGAAAAAAAATAAACATCCAATGGGGTCGCCTAACCATCTACACACATCAGTTAATAAATTATTGTATTTGACAGAAAATAAACTAGGTTATGTGGTATTCGCATACCAAAAAGAAAAACCGAATTCGGATATCTGTGGTGGAAGATACGAATCCGTGAACATAGGTAGTTACCGCAGTTTTCTGCGATACCCAAAAGTTGTTATTTTCCGTCAACTTGGGCATTATTTTTGCCTAGGTTTACGCGCTGAATGAGGTAAACTAATGCACAAAATTTATTGAGGGATAGGTGGTGAACGTACCGGTGAAGACGGGGTCGAGTTTGGTCGAGCGAGGGCACGGGAAACGGAGCTGGAACACAGGTACGTCGCTATGTATTTTTTGTCGCGGACGTCGTGCGGGCGGCCGGGGTTCTCCGGCTGGGCGGCGCAGCTGCTGGAGGCGGCGGCTGGAGGCGGCGCAGTGGCTGGAGGATGGAGGAGAAGATTAGGATTAGGGTTTGGGGTTATTTATATAGGAATGGAGGCGGTTGTCGAGTTCACGCGGGAGAAGTGAGTCGGTGCGTGCTGCTGATATTTTTCTGTTAATGGGTTCGGTCATGGGGGGTAGCGGGTTTAGGATAGGGTTTGGGTAGATCCAATAGGAATTATATTTGTTTTTCTTTTTCTTTTCTTTCTTTTTCTAATTCTTATTTCATTTCTAATAAATTATATATATATATATATATATATATATATATATATATATATATATATATATATATATATATATATACATAGAAAATTCTAAAAAATTATATTTGTGCATACCATTAAGCTAGCAATTGTTCAAAGGGTCTCCTACATGGAATAAATTAGAAAAAATTTATAATGGCTCCATAAATCTCCTAAATGCACAAACACCTAAAATAAAAATTAAATAAAATATATTTCCTCTATTTAGCTCATAACTACTATAAATAAATTAAATAATTAATAAAAAAAATATTAATACGGTTTTTAGAATTAGGGATTTTACATAGTGATATAGCAATTGCACATAATTTTACTTGTCATACTACTTTAAACAATGCTAGTGGGATTATATATAAATGTAACGATTCAAGTTGTAATTGGAGAGTATACGCTAAAGCAAGTGGTAAATGTGAATGTTTTATTATTACTACGCTAGAAAATGTACATTCTTGTTTAGGGGAACTTACATCAGGTTCTCATCCATTAGCTACTACTGTATGGGTTAAAAATAAGATTATTGATAAAATTCGAGATAATCAGTCGTATAGTCCATCGCATGTTATAAATAATATATATAGAGAAAACAAAAAATATATTAAATATTATAAAGCTTGGATAGCTAGAAAACTTGCTCTATCAGAAATAAATGGTAGTTATATTGATGCATATAGTAGTCTTGAAGAGTATGGTTTTAGAATTATTGAGACAAATCCAGGTAGCCAATATTTTATACAGACTATAGAAGATAATAGATTTAAAAGAATTTTTATTTGTTTTAAGGCATGCATTGATAGATTTTGAAGGGAATGTTTATCTGTGATTAGTACTGATGCTACTTTTCTTTCTTCTAGATATTAAGGTATTTTATTTATTGCTTGTGCGCATGATCCAAATTATCAATTATATCCAATTGCTTATGTTGTTGCTGAGAGTGAAAATACTGATTCTTGAACTTGGTTTTTAAACGGGTTGAGAACATCTTTTAAAAAATATTTTGATGCTGGAATACAATTTCTTTTATATCAGATAAACAAAAATGATTGATAAGGGCTATGCATGATATCTTTCCAGAATCGCCTCATTTTTTTTGTATTCAACATTTTAAATAAAATATGAAAAACTCTTCAGATTTTCATATTTTCAACATAGTTTAGATTATCTTACTAGATGCTATAATGAAACAGATGCGAACTATTGTTTAGAAAAAATTAAAGCTGAAAACATATATGTTTACAACTGGCTCGTTGGAGCAAATGATGAAACTCGTATTTTTTTACACTGGATAACAACTTATTCTCCTTGTCCCAGATTAGGTATTCACACGTCGAATCTTGCTGAATGCTTCAATAACTGGGTAAAAAAATTATGTGATAACCAATAACGACACTACTTGATGGAATTTGAGCCAAAATTATAACACTTCAGGATAAGAACAGGCAAAAAGCTGAAAATCTTCAAACTGATTATTATCCGAAGATGTTACAAACTATGGCTCTTATCATAAAAGAAAAATACCGGCTGCAAACGTTGAATATAGTTTGATATTTAATTAAAACATTAGATTGTAAAATAAATAGAACATATGTTGTAGACTTAGATGAAAACAAATAGAACATATGTTGTAAACAAATTGAAATATTAAATATCAAACAAATAGTTTGTTATTTAATCCGGAGGTGTTCATTCGGATGCAATAGTTTCTGATCCCTCGTGCTTGACGTCTGGACGCTTACACTTCGCAGCTTTCTTGCCTGGCAAGTATACTGTCACGCTCCGATCTCCCGCAGGCAAATCGGCCGTTCCCGCTAGGCGGAAATTACCCTCGCCAGCGCTCCCGCGGAACGATCGCTTGACCCATCCAGGCGTGATGCCGCACGAGCGTAAGCCACGACCGTGCAAGGCCATGGTTCATTGGCTGGCGGTAAGAGTTCTAAGCCACAGAGTCGCACAGATTGTCCGAGTGCAGCGGAGTCATGAACGCATAGGCGATCGGTAACAGGTTCACTGAGTTGACAATATAGCGGAAGCATTGAAACACAAGTTTAAAGTAAAGAAACTCTTTTATTGATATGAACAAGTGTTACAGGCGACGTATAGCCGAGATTACAAGTCGCTCAAGCCTCTCTCTCTGAAACAGTAAAAGCATGCCAAGTGGCTACAACTGTGGAATGATTGTAGAGGTGATGTTCAGACGACGCTCCAACATTATGTCTTGTATATGTGCGTCAGTTCCGGACGCACCGTTGCTTCGGAGTGATCTTCACGCCTAAGCACGCACGTTGGAGGCATCCGCACCGAACGAGGTTCTCCCGCACCCTGCATACAAACTGGTGGATTATCAGTACATTGAATGCACTGGTGGGGAAGCTACTCGCCCGCTCGACAAATCCAAACACGTAATATAAGTTCCGTGCACAACTATTAAGTTGTCTTTCTAGTTGCCTTAGGATCAGTTTCATGCAAACATTGAATAGCCTATCATGTCGGGCAGTACGCCGTGCAACATGAGAGGAAACACGGCGAGACTTACCAACTTACCATCTTCTTCCCTGTCCGAGGCAAACATTGAGGCAAACATTATTTATTCAAGCACGGCAAGTATAAGCATTCAGTGGCATAGCATATGCAAACACGAGGGTCGTTGAACGGGACAATATTCGGTGTGCTCAGTTGTTCTTTGATGCGATGCAATGACTCGCACGCGGATAGCCGCTAAGCGAGGATGACTTATCTATATGAACATGAGTCGCTGGCATAGCCATAAAGGACTAATCCCAGACAAGAATGGGACGCAGCGAGAGCACACGATGCGCTACGAACCATGTCGCCCGTACACGATGGATTGCACATGAAGTAGTCCAAGGCCAAGATGGAATGCAACAAAAGTACACGATGCGCTACAAACCATCTTGCCCGCACACGATGGACTACACACGTGATGTGGTCCCGGGAAAGTGGAATGCAACGAAAGTACACGAGATGCTACAAACCACTCGCCCGAACACGAGGGACCACACGTAAAGTTCCATCCGGATCGGATCGGCCCCAGTGCTCCGGTGACCGTCCGTGGAACTATACCTCGTTTCTGAGTTGTCCGCGACATGCACTTTCTTTTGGGTCTTTCAATTATCACGAGATACACGAGAACACGAGAACACGAGTGCACATGAATACGAGAATACGAGTGCACTGGAACACGAGTATACGAGTACACGGGATACTTGAATCTTGTTTCTGTACAATAACTTGCCTTGATGCATTCCCCTGGCTCAGGGCTGCTTGGTGACCTAACGGTCCAGGATACTTGCAGGGTCAAACATGCACGGAATGACTACTTAGTAGTCTCCCGGAGTTGGATGAAAACAAGGCAACATTCAAGCAGACAAGCATGCATTTTTAAGGAACATAGGCAGCACGTTTGCTCGGGCCCGATGGTAAGCCGAGAGATGAAACCGTTAGGGACTTAGCATGCGAGGGTCTGAACATATATAAGCAGTATTTTATTTTCCATGTTCTAGCATAGCAATACAAGTTGGGATTATTCTCTTAGCTAGGTGCGTTGGATTTATTAGCATGCAGGGGGTGAATCACCTAGCGACTAGCATAAATATTCCAGATTTTATGTGTGCTGGCTAAGCAAAGACAAGTTCACCGTAGCCACCCACCTTAGCGATGATTTGCCTCGGTAGAGCGATACGTTAAGCGAGCCTCTGAAAGCCTAAACCGGATTTCTGTAGGGACAAGTCTGGATATCTTTTGCTTCCCGTTTGAGGCAAAGCGGGTCGGGACAGTTGCACTATTGCCGTTTGAGACGGCAGTCCGCTTGAGCGGAATAAGGTGTTACATCCTACCCAACTCAGAAAAAGTCTCGTCCTCGAGACTTACTGAGGACAAGCAGTATTCTAGGGTTGAGGCAATCCTAGACAAGTCGTTGTACTTGTTTATTTGGATATTCACTTGCACAAGCGTCGAAATCAGTATATCGCTTAGACTGGATCGTGCGCACCTTCGACATGCATTTCTAGTGTGAGCATGTCAACCAGCTTAGTGATAGCGAAGTCTCAGCACTCGAGTTTCACCTTTTCTTAAGTCTTGGATGGTGCACTAGTTCAAGGCGTCCCTCGAATAGATGCATTCAACCAAACTTAGAGTTAGTGAAAATCGGACAAGCTACTAGCGATACTCTTAAGGGTTCGCACAGGTTGGCACAAAGGCCACTCGCAGCATACAACCAGACAAGCAATCATATCATTCAAAACATATTTTGAAAGTATTTAGACTTATTGTTGGAACATCCTATCGAGGCATTGAGAAAGAGCGTGCACATAACCCATGAACTAACTTTCGAAACAGAGATATCGAATCGAAGTCCAAAGGCGTAGAAGCCAGGCTCTGATACCACTATGTCACGCCCCGATCTCCCGCAGGCAAATCGACCGTTCCCGCTAGGCGGGAATCACCCTCGCCAGCGCTCCCGCAGAACGATCGCTTGACCCATCCGGGTGTGATGCCGCACGAGCGTAAGCCACGCCCGTGCAAGGCCATGGTTCATTGGCTGGCGGTAAGAGTTCTAAGCCACAGAGTCGCACAGATTGTCCGAGTGCAGCGAAGTCATGAACGCATAGGCGATCGGTAATAGGTTTACTGAGTTGACAATATAGCGGAAGCATTGAAACACAAGTTTGAAGTAAAGCAACTCTTTTATTGATATTAACAAGTGTTACAGGCGGCGTATAGCCGAGATTACAAGTCGCTCAAGCCTCTCTCTCTGAAATAGTAAAAGCATGCCAAGTGGCTACAACTGTGGAATGATTGTAGAGGCGATGTTCAGGCGACGCTCCAACATTATGTCTTGTATATGTGCTTCAGTTCCGGATGCACCGTTGCTTCGGAGTAATCTTCACGCCTAAGCACACACGTTGGAGGCATCCGCACCGAACGAGGTTCTTCCGCACCCTGCATACAAACTGGTGGATTATCAGTACATTGAATGCACTGGTGGGGAAGCTACTCGCCCGCTCGACAAATCCAAACACGTAATATAAGTTCTGTGCACAACTATTAAGTTGTCTTTCTAGTTGCCTTAGGATCAGTTTCATGCAAACATTGAATAGCCTATCGTGTCGGGCAGTGCGCCGTACAACATGAGAGGAAACACGGCGAGACTTACCAACTTACCATCTCCTTCCCTGTCCGAGGCAAACATTGAGGCAAACATTATTTATTCAAGCACGGCAAGTATAAGCATTCAGTGGCATAGCATATGCAAACACGAGGGTCGTTGAATGGGACAATATTCGGTGTGCTCAGTTGTTCTTTGATGCGATGCAATGACTCGCACGCGGATAGCCGCTAAGCGAGGATGACTTATCTATATGAACATGAGTCGCTGGCATAGCCATAAAGGACTAATCCTAGACGAGAATGGGATGCAGCGAGAGCACACGATGCGCTACGAACCATCTCGCCCGTACACGATGGATTGCACATGAAGTAGTCCAAGGCCAAGATGGAATGCAACAAAAGTACACGATGCGCTACAAACCATCTTGCCCGCACACGATAGACTACACACGTGATGTGGTCCCGGGAAAGTGGAATGCAACGAAAGTACACGAGACGCTACAAACCACTCGCCCGAACACGAGGGACCACACGTGAAGTTCCATCCTGATCGGATCGGCCCCAGTGCTCCGGTGACCGTCCGTGGAACTATACCTCGTTTCCGAGTTGTCCGCGACATGCACTTTCTTTTGGGTCTTTCAATTATCACGAGATACACGAGAACACGAGAACACGAGTGCACATGAACACGAGAATACGAGTGCACTGGAACACGAGTACACGAGTACACGGGATACTTGAATCTTGTTTCTGTACAATAACTTGCCTTAATGCATTCTCCTGGCTCGGGGCTGCTTGGTGACCTAACGGTCCAGGATACTTGCAGGGTCAAACATGTACGGAACGACTACTTAGTAGTCTCCCGGAGTTGGATGAAAATAAGGCAACATTCAAGCAGACAAGCATGCGTTTCTAAGGAACATAGGCAGCACGTTTGCTCGGGCCCGAAGGTAAGCCGAGAGATAAAACCGTTAGGGACTTAGCATGCGAGGGTCTGAACATATATAAGCAGTATTTCATTTTCTATGTTCTAGCATAGCAATACAAGTTGGGATTATTCCCTTAGCTAGGTACGTTGGATTTATTAGCATGCAGGGGGTGAATCACCTAGCGACTAGCATAAATATTCCAGATTTTATGTGTGCTGGCTAAGCAAAGACAAGTTCACCGTAGCCACCCACCTTAGCGATGATTCGCCTCGATAGAGCGATACGTCAAGCGAGCCTCTGAAAGCCTAAGTCGGATTCCTGTAGGGACAAGTCTGGATATCTTTTGCTTCCCGTTTGAGGCAAAGCGGGTCGGGACAGTTGCACTATTGCCGTTTGAGACGGCAGTCCGCTTGAGCGGAATGGGGCGTTACATATACCTTGCCATTGTACTGTGATTTATATTCTATATGGTGCATATTTTTTATTTCTATTATCTAGTTCGTATATTTTAACTGCTATATAAACTGCGCGTCCAAGAATAACTTGGGTGCAACGACGGTGGCATCGTATTTTATCTTTATTATATATTATGCATGCTGACCTAGTTTTACGAGACCACCATATATTTGGAGGCATCATTAGATTTCATTGGCCGTGACACATTTGTTACACGAGTGTGAGTCTCATGTAGAATACGGACTTGCGTGACGGGCTGGCCACCTGTACGTATGGGACGTGCGATAGGAAGTAACTGCTAATAGAGATATGTTAGAAGACTTGCAGTTATTAGAGGTACCATCGTGTCATGGATGTCATGAATAGAGCATGGGGTGGGAAGAACAACAAGTAAGGCATTTGGGATCCTTTGTACTTTTCTTGTGTAACCCGCACGCTCCGCCGGAGATGCGTGGTATGATGACCCCTATATTATCTACAGGCGGCCTCTGACGTTCAAAAGACGTCATGCTTTTTAGGCCCCTGATTCTCCGAAAGAATTATGCCAATCCTATTTTAGCCAGATAGCCCACGTGTTGGAAAGTTGTTCTCAAAGTGCATTCACATAGGCGGTTAGACGACCCTTGGATATTTATTTTCAGTATTTTATTGGCATACTTCTATGTATCTTGTACGTCCCTCTGAGGACCTGGTCCCTTTTCAGGTGTAGACGATCATGACTATTTGCAGGAGCACGGATCAGGACTTGCTACTTATCTCTCTTTCGAGGAGGTCTTCTCTTCGAGCCTCTCTGATCATTAGATGATGTACTTATTTTGTTTCTCTTATATTCTATTTTGGTAGTGGATTTGTCTCCATCCAACTATTAGTTCTTCTCGACCAGTTCATATTTGGTTTATTGACATATATGATCATTTATTTCTTTATGATTTTTGTGGATGAGATTTAGTTATGCCCTGTGACTTGTGACAAATATATACCACTTATGAATTACTGTTCATAATACAGCGTACGTATGTGTTATAGTTTCCATATATTGGAGTCTCCATATAGATACGGCTTACATGCTTACGTATTCCTAGTCCTGCGTATTTTGGGACTGTGCGTGACATATTTTTGTGGTGGCCCATGCAGGTCGAGTTAGCCGTTTCGGTTACGTAACTGTACCGAGCGGGCCTGCACATAGGATTAGAGTTTTAGGTCTCATCCATATTTGACTATGACTCACCTTTCTTCCAATCCATTCTATTTAAATAATTGTATCATGCTTGATTCATGTACTTTCCTAATATTTTCTTGAGTATATCCTTTTCCTAGCATATAGAAATCCTTGTTGTTAGGATGATAATTATGGTAACATTCCTACTAAGAATACAACTAGAATATTGGCACATCCATTCTATTTATGAAGGACTTGAGAGTAGTATAGACACTACTAGGGTTAGTTAGAATTTTGACCATATTATTTGACCCTAGCATTGAGGAACCAATAAAAATCCAAGGTTGTATATTAGGACTAAACCTAACTTTCATAGTGAGATAATATTAGAGAACTATAAATTTAGATTCTTGTCTTGATATTATCAGAACTGTACCTTAGGAAACCAAGATGAATGAATAGAACATTTTCCTTAATCATACCTCGAACACAGAGATTAGCATACCACCTTCCCCTTAGAAAACCATGATATTATCAAGAGTCTCTCTATTTAATTTCATATTTTGTTTCTCCGAAATCTTAACGCTCGCTATTTGTACGATGACTAAAATTTTCCTTCATCTTTCAATTCCGGCCACCTAACCCTTCTGATTGTAGGCCAAGTGATTTCTTTTATGTTAGGATATATAGGTTGCTAGGATTATAATTGTTAATCTTGAATTTTGAAATTATGTGCTTAGTAGTTAGAACTTGGTAGTTGAGTTGCTCATTTAGATTATGATTTTATGATTATACCTTAGTTTCAAATCACGTAATTTGTATCCATATCTCAATAAAGTTATGTCCTCTTTCACTTGAGAGCCAGTAACTTCTCCATTCTTAATATTAATGCTTTTATTTTATAAATACTATGATTAAGACTTAAGATGACCATTACCTATAGAGTTTTATAATGCAATATGATACCTTAATAAGTACCAAGATCTTTTCTTCATATACCCTAACAAGAGTTTCTACTTTATCCCCACAAGGCAGTTACAGTATTAGTTTATTCATGTAAGTTGGGTAGTATGCCTCACAACCTAGTATCACATAGTCCTTTTGACCCATTAATAAAGTATAATTGAATGACATTAACTATATGCTAGCATAAGACGATAGTGTTTATCCAGGCTGTAGAACTTAGAGGCTCGTACCCCCATTTGGTCGACTAGAGACTTAGACAAGGAGTTAGTATGGCAACTGTAGAGGCACAACACCGAACGAGTCTTATCTTCTTTGTGAACTTGAATTATTTTGTACATTCCCTCATCATAATATAGCATACTTATATTTTCTGGACTACCTTGACTTATGCTGCTATTATAGCCTAGTTTTGCAAGCTTATTCTTTTATCGAGCTTGTTCATGACATATGTATTATTGGGGGCCCACTCTAATACATTTGTCTATTTAGAATCAGTGTATTACGATCTGATCAACCTTAGTGCGCTTGGTTCGCTCTCCGCATGGCTACTTTACGTAGATTGAGATATAGTTGACTCAACATTTTAGACGAATATACTTGCCCTCTAGACAGGTCAGAGCATATCATATCAGGTACATAACTGTAATGATATGAGCATGCAAATAGGAATTTACCAAAATAAGATTTTAATCCACAACTGCCCTGACAACCCTCTTTTTGAATTCTTTAATCGCCTTGAACCCCGTACTTGTATTCTATCACCTCCTCCTTAAATTATTTATTATTGTTTTTTGTCTTCCCCTATTTCGGAAAGACGAACGCTCGTGCTTGATATAAGTTTGATACACGGAGAGTACTAGATATACCCCATAGGCCAATCACATTACTTTGTGACTATCTTTTGTAATTAAGGGCACATCACATGTGACATATTTGTGTGTTAAAATTTTTTTTTGAGGATTGAATAACACGATTAAATAATTTGAGAAATTTTTTCTTAAATATATAGCCTTATGTGATAGATCGGTAAATTCTAAGTTGGGTAGAAGTTGCATTGTCAACTTGAGATAAAATTTGTTTTTAGATTGTGATCCAGTAAGATTAGATTGAGAGATTTAAGTCATTTTAATTTTAAGAAATTGTTAGAAGAATGATTAAGATGATGAGAATTTAATGAATTTTGAAATCTTGTTATTGCAGACCAAATATTTATAAATTGAGCACATGATTTAAATTTTGAATATTGGAGATTGGATCAACGATTTAAAATTTTGAGAAAAAAATAAAAATAAATAAATAAATAAATAATAGAACTCTAAACATGAACATTGATTAATTGAGTTCAAAATTTTACAATTTGATAATTTGAATTAAAAGTTGAATTTTGATTGTTGGATCATCTGTTTGAAATGTTGATGATGGAAATTGAATTTAAAATTTGAAGAGTACGGAATTCTTAAGTTAAAAATAGAAATAATATTTGATTAGAATTGTTTATATTTAAAACCTAGAGGAGATTATGATAGTTGAAAATCGTGATGTAAAATTTGATATGGGTTATTTAAATCTTCAAGATGTTATATGGATTTGACTTAAATTTGGATGATGATAATTTGAAAATCGAGAAGAGATTACGATAGGTTAAATTTTGATTTAAACAGTGATTATTTTTAATTTTGAAGTGATTGGGATGGATTTGAATAGATTTTTTTATTTAAATTTTTGGAAGAGATTGCGATTGACTTGCCTTATACGAATGTGAAGGATTTAGCAAATCATGCCTTATTTTTAATTTTGAGGACGAAATTCTTTTAAGCTGGGTAGATTGTAAACCCTCTCACCCAAAAATAGGTATCTTGTGTGTATTTTGTATTTCTTGTATTTGTTTTAGATTATTTTTTAAATCAATTAAAATCTAATAATTTTATTAGGACACTTCACCATGGTTTGGACATTAATGATATAGGCTAGCCCCAAAATCTGTATCGCCATTCATAGAAAATAGCCTATACAGGAGATACTACCTGTAGGATCTTCTCGTGGCCCAAAAATTCGATCATTTGGCATTAGTATGACATTAGTGTAACAACCATATATTATGTGTTAAATATTTAGATAATATATATATATAATTTATTTGTGGTTATATTTCAATCCCAACTTCCTACCATTAGCATCACATAATTCTCCATGCCAAATTAGACAATTTTTCCTTTTTGTAAGATTTGCATATTATTTACTATTATCCTATTTTGTTGGATATCCATTTAGTTATTTACTTAGTTAATTGGATGATATAATTATTTGATTTATTATAACTAGATAAATATCTAATTATTAATTACAAAATATTTTATAAAATATTTTGGGTGTAGTATTTTATTAAAGCTTTACAAAGTAAAATTTTCTAGAATTTATTTTGTGTGCAAATATTATTTTTGGATTTTTTTTTAACCTCATCTATATATGTATATATATATATATATATATATATATATATATATATATATATATATATAAATATATATATGTTAATAAATATATAGTTAATAATAATAATAATAACAACTTAAAATCTAAAACCTAGAACCTAATTCCTAACTCTACCCAGCAGCAACCCAGACTCCCCCCCCGGCCAGACTCTCTCTCTCTCTCTCTCTCTTTCTCTCTCTATATATATATATATATATATATATATATATATATATATATATATAAAAACCGAAACCTAAAGTCAAACCCTAACCCTAATCCCAGACCTCCGGCCGACCGGAGCCCGCCACTGACCGACCGCAGCCGCGATGGCGCGGCCTCCCCACGCTGACCGCACCGCCGTCCGCCCCCGTCCGCTCGCGTGTACAGCGCAGCAGCGCAGCCCCGATTCTCCATCTTCGAGGTAATGTATCTCCTTCATCTTTGATTCTTTTTGTGAGAGATTTTTTCGTATACGTTCACAACTTAACCCTCTAGGATTCCCTCCAAGCGGGATGAGTTTTTGTGCCCTGGATTGGTCGAAAAACCGACCGGAAGTTGGCCGAAAAACTGACCAAAAACAGTCCAGAATTTTGACCCAAACCCCCATGTTCACGCCCAATTTGCTACCAACCCGTTTAATATTTTCAAAATCTAATTGAAAGATTTTCTTCTCAATATAACCAAAAATTTAACTGTTCTTTTAGTTTTTATTAATTTATTTTATTTGTTAAATTATTCGGCCTCCAAAACGACTAAAAATTTGATATTTCAAAACTAAAATTTTGTGATACGGAGTGCGCCCCGCCAAACGGGACCGCCTCGTCGTATACCAATTGCTCCGAAAGGCGCGTATGGTATATTCTGACGTATGGGCTTTCGCGAAAGTTGATTCGGACTTGTGTGCGCGTCGGAATCAACCCGTATCCATAAAAAGTCCCCATATCGCAACTTTTTATAAACTACCGCCCCATTTTGTGTACGCTCGTCGAAATGCGAAGAAACTTACGCCATTGGATTTGTGGTATTACGCTGGTCCTGTGACCTAAGTTTCATGCGATTCTGAGACAATTGACCGAGCCGCCTATTCGCGGGCCCCACGGTTTGACTTGAAGGGCGAATTTGTGATCGGCTCACCAGAATTCAAAATTGGACATACCGTTGAGTTTGTATCATCGTTTAAAATTGGTTTGACCTATTATTTGTCCCATTTTGAGACCTTTACCTTTGGCACGTATTTTGGTGCAAAGTGGCCCACATGTGGACCCGCTTTGACCCAAAATTACCGTTTTGTCCCTGTATCCAAATTGGATGAAAGGGTAGACTTTTCTGACTATCTCGCTGATTTATGAGACTTTGGTGATGTTTATTTCAGCATCTGGAGGTGTTCATTCGGATGCCATAGTTTCTGATCCCTTGTGCTTGACGTTTGGACACTCACACGTCGAATCTTGCTGAATGCTTCAATAACTGGGTAAAACATTTATGTGATAAACCAATAACGACACTACTTGATGGAATTTGAGCCAAAATTATAATACTTCAGGATAAGAACATACAAAAAGCTAAAAATCTTCAAACTAATTATTATCCGAAGATGTTACAAACTATGGCTCTTATCATAAAAGAAAAATACCAGCTGCAAACGTTGAATATAGTTTGATATTTAATTGAAATATTAGATTGTAAAACAAATAGAACATATATTGTAGATTTAGATGAAAACAAATAAAACATATGTTGTAAACAAATTGAAATATTAAATATCAAACAAATAGTTTGATATTTAATCCAGAGGCGTTCATTCGGATGCCATAGTTTCTGATCCCTTGTGCTTGACGTCTGGACGCTTACACTTCGCAGCTTTCTTGCCAGGAAAGTATACCTTGCCATTGTACTATAATTTATATTCTATATGGTGCATGATTTTTATTTCTATTATCTAGTTCATATATTTTAACTGCTATATAAACTACGCGTCCAAGAATAACTTGGCTGCAACGACGGTGACATCATATTTTATCTTTATTATATATTATACATGTCGACCTAGTTTTATGAGACCACCACATGATTTGGAGGCATCATTAGGTTTCATTGGCCGTGACACATCTGTTACACGAGTGTGAGTCTCATGTAGAACACGGAGTTGCGTGACGGGCTGGCCACCTGTACGTATGGGACGTGCGATAGGAAGTAACTGCTAATAGAGATATGTTAGAAGACTTGCAGTTATTAGAGGTATCATCGTGTCATGGATATGTCATGAATAGAGCATGGGGTGGGGAGAACAACAAGTAAGGCATTTGGGATCCTTTGTACTTTCTTTGTGTAACCCGCACGCTCCGCCGGAGATGCGTGGTATGATGACCCCTATATTATCTACATGCGGCCTCTGACGTTCAAAAGACGTCATGCTTTTTAGGCCCATAATTCTCCGAGAGAATCATGCAAATCTCATTTTAGCCAGATAGCCCACGTGTTGGAAAGTTGTTCTCAAGGTGCATTCACATAGGCGGTTAGACGACCCTTGGATGTTTATTTTCATTATTTTATTGTCATGCTTTTATGTATCTTGTTACGTCCCTCTGAGGACCTGGTCCCTTTTCAGGTGTAGACGATCATGACGCAGGAGCATGGATCAGGAATTGCTACTTATCTCTTTTTCGAGGAGGTCTTCTATTCGAGCCTCTCTGATCATTAGATGATGTACTTATTTTGTTTCTCTTATATTCTAGTTTGGTAGTGGATTGTTTCCATCCAACTATTAGTTCTTCTCGACCAGTTCATATTTGGTTTATTGACATATATGATCATTTATTTCTTTATGATTTTTATGGATGAGATTTAGTTATGCCATGTGACTTGTGACAAATATATACCACTTATGAATTACTGTTCATAATACAGCGTACGTATGTGTTATGGTTTTCATATATTGGAGTCTCCATATACATACGGCTGGCATGCTTACGTATTCCTAGTCCTGCGTATTTTGGGACTAGGGCGTGACACATTACCTTTGAGCAAACCTTCTATTTTGACTATCGATTATTACTTCTATATTACCTCTGATATCGGTCGTCATCTAAACTTGTCACCCTTACTTAACTCTAAGTACGTCAGCGGTGTTAAGTCCACAAAATCTATCACGTCCATATTACCTCTGGTAGGGCTTGTATCTATTACTTGCACCCAAATACGCAAAAAAGTAATAGGTCCACCAAAGAGCCACCAAGGGGATATCCTCAACAACTACGGTATCATACTACGTCCATATTACCTCTAGTACAATATCCAAGGTTCTCATGCATAATCGTAATAAAAGGGAAGATTTTAATTTCTTTTGCATAAGGAAAAAAGCAAACTACATTCAAGAGACTACTAAACCCCAACCACAAAATCAAGACAAAAAATATATAGTTTTGAAAACCAAAACAAATACTACTAGTGCTCCTGGTCTGAGCACAACTCTTCTATTCGCCCACGAAGTCGGACGATATGGTTATCTAAGCGCGCCTTGGCCCGATGCTCAACTTCTAAAACAAAGACTTCAGGATCTTCATAGCGGGCATATGACTCATGATTGTCCTCCAGCTTCTACATCATGACCTCAACACCACCCGTGTTCTTTGCCACTTTGCCCGCCTCAACTCGGATAGCCTCCTCCTCTCGTTGTGCCTCTCGTAGAATAATTCCTAGCATGTCGAGCTTGACCTGGAGTTTTCCGATTTCTTCAGTTATCTTAGTCATTTCCTGGGTCAAGTCCTTCTGCATTGAGAGGCAACCCTCTCGGAGATCACCCAGCTTGTCGTGCCTCTCCTGCAAACGCTGGAGGTCACGCTGCAATCCCTCCTTGGACGAAGCATAGAACACATTCTCCTCCTCGACAGACTTTAAAAACTTACCATACTCATAGGATATCAGCCTTCCCATGCCCGCCTGTTGGTACTGCTTTAACTCCGTCAAGCATTGCTCCACTTCGATTATCTTCTGATCCAGGAGGTCAGCCATTTGCTCAAAACTAGAGAGGGCCCTCGGAGATTTGACCTGGCCGTCAGCAAAGCACCTGGCCTAGGGGTCAAGTTCTAGTCCATCAGCCATGGACCCATCATCACCTTCAGGTCCGACAAATACAGGTGACGTTCAAAAGAAGGAAACGCCATCTCCATCTTGCGGAAGGTAAAGGATCAGTTCTCCCTGGTCGTCTCCATCTCGGATTGAGAAGACTCCAATGCATCCCCAAATAAGAAGTACGACTTCTTAAAGAAGTGCTTCCCATTTTTAGTGGGGATCTCCCTCGAGTTTATCTGGCTCAACAAGAAGGAAGGCATCTGCTCAGTAATCTTTTGTTGACGTTCAAGCGGAAGATCTTTGTCAGTCTGGGTCTTAATGACCGTAATCAAGTTCCCGAAGTTCATGTCCAACGAAAGAAGACCATGACCAATGACTAGTTCACCAGAGGGTACGGTGGGCAAAGTCACTGCAAAAAACCATAAAGAAGCTTGGTCAGAATATTTGAGAGGAGTATTAGTTCCAAAGTGATATACTCATGCGGTCGGGTTGCTCATACGGCCGAGCCAAACCATACGATAGGGTTGTTTATGCTACATGGTTACTCATGCAGCCGAGTTGACCCATGCGGCCGAGTCGACCCTTACGGCCGAGTCAACCCATGCAGTCGAGCCAACCATATGGCAGAATGATTCGTGCGACATGGCTTCCCATGCGACAGGGTTGTTTATGCGGCTGGGTTGCCCATGCGGTCGGACTACCCATGCGGCATTGAGAAGTTGGCACATAGACTCATCCATGCGTCCAACTGTGTAAATATGTCTCTGTGTTCTGAACCCAACTTCGTCTTCTCCAAAAAGTCTTACCCTTGATCGACGGCTGAACGTCGGCGGAAAGTGGAGAAGGGTTCACCTCAGCAGCGCGATCCTTCCCCTTGGCCTTGGCCTTGGCCTTGCCCTTGCCCTTGGGGGCCTTCTTGGTAGCAGCGACAAAGGAGAAAGCTTTGGGAGAAGCCATGGCAGAAAGAGAGGAGGAAGAGAAGAAAAAGTTTGAATGATTGTAAAAAGCTTTTTTCTCTCTCTTCAACCCCCCTTATATAGGCGGCAATATGCGGCTTCGAATAATGGCGATGATCATTTAGAATTCGATCCATCTTGATCAACGTAACGGCAAGAGATGACGGTGACTCCTAGTTTGTTGATCTTTTTTATCTCATTTGAATTGTCGCCTCGGACTCCGTGTTAAATGACGGCTCATTATCCCAAGAGATCCCCTCGGAGATTGAACAAAATCTACTCATTAATGATTTGACAGCCTGGCAGAACCGACTATGTGGCAACATGTCTATGAGGCATGTCACTCATATGCGGCCAAAAGTGCTCGACCATGCTTCTAGTCCAAAGTATTCCAAATTTGTCATTTTGGAAAATTTTGAAGGGGGTCTTGTAGAAGCATGAAAATCATGCAGGCCGTATAGAGTTCATGCCCCTTTAAAATGAATGCAGGCCGCAGAGGAGCCACATGGACATGCGGCCTGAACAACAAAGGAATGAGAAGCCGCATAAGAAGATCCCATACGGCCTGAACAACCATGAAGTAAGGGGCCGCATGAGATTCCCTGACACGATATTCAATGTCCGTCAGAAGTTCTGACACACCAGTCATCACCCTGAGCGCCTTGAGAATCGTGAGAGAGGCGGCGACTCATAAAAAGATAAAAATTCACATCAGTGCATTAAAACTTCGTCAGATGTGCCATGCCACGTGTTCCCTCATATGCAGCTACGTCTCTATGCGGCCTCGACTTCATGAGGCCAAAGTGTCCATTTCGGCCAAGGCCAGGCGAGAGCTCGCATGTGGCCACATCGCCTTGCGACCGAAGGGCCCATAAGACCAAGGCCAAATGAGAGCATATATACGACCAAGACGATTATGCGGCCAAGATGTTATGCAGCCGTCAACTTGCAAGATCTTTTTGTTGCATCCGAGGGGATCCTTACACGATCAATACAGACCACGTGTCCAGCTGACTAAGTCATGCATGCCTCATAACCAAGATTTTATCAACCGCACATCCTAACTGAGGCTACGTGGCAGCCTGTCGGTAGTATACGACTACAGTTGCAACCGCATTCTGTTGAAGGAGCCATATGCGACCACCAAACAGAGGCATATGCGACATCTATAACCCGTCAGAAGGATGGCTATAAATAGCAAGGGTAGTATACCCCACCATGGGGGGAGAGCAACGTACATGTGCACAAGCTCATGAGAGAGAAAAGAGAAGGGAGCATCTTCATTCCCTCGTCGGACCATCAATGGAGTAAAGGAGTCGGTGCAGTACTCGATCTCCATCGTCACATTCCCCGGATCAAAAAACATTGTACTTAGATCTTCTGTTTAGGATTTCTTCGTACTTCTTTTTGTTTGTATTCAACCAAGTTCCTTTCAACACTTGTAATGGCAAACACTCTACTTGTTGTAGTATGTAATCCATTTCACTACCACTTAGAGTATCCACAGGGAGGATACTCCAAACGCATACTCCAAATTATTAAAAATTGTGTAAATTATTACTTTTGGAGTGTCCCCATGATATTGGCACACAATGGAACACTCCAAATTAATCTCCTCTTTTTTTCTCTTTATTTTTCTTTCATGTTTTGTTACTTTTAGTGGGCTCATCAATTAATATAGATTAGGTAGGACACGCTCCAAACCTGAACTGTCTCGTAACTTTCTAGTAATCTTCTAGTATGCACAAGTGTCCACTGCAGCCTTCAAGTGCTACAAAAATTGACTAAAGTCAAAATGCAGCACTTGAAACATCTTCCAACGTGGATGCTCTTACAGGCCCTACAGACACACGTATCTCAAAAATCACTTTCACAAATTTCAGCTCAAAGTACAAGATCTAAAGAGTTTAAATCCCCCTTTGGACTCGTTTGGATCGCGGAATCAACGGGTTGGGAAAGGAAAGTGATTACTTTCCTATGTTTGGGAGCCAAAGGAATTGAGAAGGAAAAGAAATCGATTACTAATAAAAAAAAATTAAAAAAAAAATTAGAAAAAAAAAATAGTTCCCTCCATCCAACCAAGAAATCACTTCCACCTTTTAGTATTCACTTTCTCTTCCATTTTTTTTTTTGACATTTTCAAATACCGAAAAAAAAATCAATAGAAAATATAATTTTTTTAAAGAAAAAAAAAATTTTGATTTCCTTTCCACGAACCATACGAAAACGAGGCCTTTGAATGAATAGCAATTACAATTGTAACAGAGCATCCCAGTTCATCCTTGTAATTTACTAACAAACTTCCAAACAAGAAGAAATTAACTACATATACTCTAAGTCGCATAAAGCTTATCGATACTTATGCGATGCGATGCATACGAAGAAGACCAACCAACCAACCAACCAACGAGGAAGAAGCATGCAGTGATCGTCAAGAACAAGAAGGGCCAGCTACACCTGCACGTTCTCTGCAGCAGCAGCAGCAGCAGCAGCATTGCTCGCGACGGCGGTCCGGCAGACCGGGCAGGTGGCCGAGCTCCGCAGCCAGGGGTCGACGCAGCGGGCGTGGAACCAGTGCCCGCACGCGGTCAGGAGCCGGCAGCGCTCGCCCCTCCTGAAGTCGTCGAGGCATATGCTGCACTGCTTGTCGTCGCCGTCGGGACGCGGAAGGTGGCCGAAGTCGAACTCGAACTCGGCGGTCGGCGCCCCCAAGGCCTGGTGCACCATTCTGGTTATCCCCATGGACCTCCGGATGCAGAGGACGGCCACAAAGCACCAAATCGTGGACACCAAAGCGTACATGATGATGATACCTACGACCTGTGTCATGGTGGCGGGAAGAAGGGGTGGGGGTGGGGGTGGGATGGGGGTGTTTATAGACTAGGGGACTTGAAGTTGCTTCTGCGCATAGAGCATTGAAATTTTATAAAATTGTGTTCAGAGTATTGAAGTTTTGTAAATTGAAAGAAGAGCATAAAAACGTCCTTAAAAGAACTTTTTTGGACAATTGCTCAAATTGGCTGATTTTAAATACTCCTGCCGGATTTAAATAACGATTAGCGTATGGAAAACCATATTAATCATATATAGTTAACGCGTCCGGGTAGTAATTAATCACTAACAGAAAAAGTCAATTTAGCGACGTCTAAAAACGTCGCTAAAAAACGAAAAGACGTCGCTAATTTGGTTTAGCGACGTAATTAGCGACGTTATAAAGTTGTCGAAAAAAACCAGGTCGAAAAAAAAAAACGTCGCTATACCGACGTTTTTAGCGACTTTAATGTGTCGCAAAATTTAGCGACGTTTAGCGACGCCGAGTCACTAAATAGCGACGTTTATTAAAGTCCCTAAACGTCGCTGATTAGCGACTTATATAGCGACGTTACACCGACGTCTTTAATGACCTGGCTATTCTGCCATGTCAGCAATTGGCGACGTATAGCGACGTTTTTAGCGACGTCATTAGCGACGTATTTAGCGACTTGTTACAGCATCGCTAATTAGCGACTTATTTAGCGACGTAACTTAACGTCGCTAACGTCGCTAAACGTCGCTAATTTAAAAAAAAAAATTAGTGTCCAGAAGGAATTAAACTTGGGGCTACTTAGATTAATCTACTGGTTGAACCGATTTGGTCCGATCCAGTGTCTTGTCCAGATCAATCTTCGGTTAGCTTTTTAAAACCCTGGTTTGAAGATTATATGCAATTATTTGTTTTCTCTCCACTTGCTATTTATTACATCATGCCTATTATAACATGTATGAGATTAAGTTCTTCCAAACATTTTAATGCTCTCAAGGCCATGGTTTCTTTCTCTCCCAAAATGCATATAATTAATATGTATTTTCCAATGTTTCGTTATAGTGTTCAACATCAGTCAGGTCGATATATTAATATTTTGGGAACTATATATATTAGACATTGTATTGTGCCTTGTGGTGACATATCAAGTAAGTATTCAATGCTGGAATTAAGTATTCAATGCTGGAATTGTAGATGTAGCCAAAGTTTAACAATATATAAGATGAACAGTACAAATACGAGATAAGTATCCAATACCAAGGACTATTGTTGAAGTATCAATAATTCATAATATAGAAATCGAACTCGAGTGACCATTGTGTTTACCGAAGAGAGGTATAAGTTCCTGACTAGGTGGCGGAAGATCAATGGATCAAGCCATGGAGGCGTATTATTCCTTCCATTTATTAATGGTGGGAGTTGAGGGGGACAGTGGGCCCACAAGACGTGCAACGAAGTATGCGCAAAGTCCCGTGCGAAATGTTCGGCCACATAAAAAAAATATTATAGTATAGGACAAATGTGGATATGCAAGATAACTATATAATCCAATTAAATTAACTAAAAAATTAAAGACCACAAGAAGTATCAATAATTCATAATATACAATCGCATCCTAAATAATAATAAAAATAACTATACTACTGCGGATCTGCAGGAGGCTGACCACCGGCGCGCTTGAAGGATAAGAACTTATACTCGTCCCGTGGAATCGACACCGATGTCGATGGAGAAGGCAGTGACGTCGGTGGAGGCCGTGCCCGCTCCAAGTCTGCGAGTCGCTGGTTGTAAGAATACAGGGTAGATAACAGCCTCGTACTGCTATGACCCATTGAATCCTGCATCCTCGTCAGCTTCTCGCCCATCGATAGCTGTTACGCCTGCAGCTCCATGATGTTGCGGTCATTGGAGGCTCTAATATAATTTGTCAAATCTCGTAGCTCCGTCATGCTGCGGTCGAGCATATCCAATCGTGCGATGAGCATCGGATCGTCTGCCTGCGGCCGGGACCGGGGCTGCTCCTCCATACTTTGCAGCAACTCGTCACGGAGAGACGCAATCTGACGGTCAACGGCCTCCTGGATGGCCTCCTGGACTCTGGCCGATGACTGCGAGGGCTACGACTGCGAGGGGTGTGTGGAATGCGCAGCTGTCGGGGAGGCCCTAGATGACTGCGTCGCAACCAGGGCGCCATAGGATCCCGTACCGTAGTACGTACCCCTCTGGAGACCACCAGCTGCGGTCACCCACAGGTCGTCCGCCGACGGAGATGGAGCGGGCTGCGACGAAGTACCAGCCTCTCCAGGTGTAGGTGCACTAGCAGTCGCCCTCTCATGCAGACTAAGATACTCGGCTTAGAAAAGGTTTGGAAACTCGATAATTGCCTAAGTTATATTAAAATTAACACAAAGTAAAGTAATACTTACATAGGTCTGTGAGGCCCTCTCATCAATAAGATTTCCGTCCTTGCGATGGGTGGCCAAGAAGACGGTCACCATGTTTGCATCCTCCCCCCTCTGTACCTGTTAAAAATATATTATTTATTACTAAACTTAAATATTTTTTCCAAGTACCATTTTATGGTACTTATATTAAAATAATATATTTTAAAAGAAAAAACATACCAAACGACGAAAATATTCCGTCATCGGAATCGAGCCACCACACCACTTGGCAGCATTCTGCCTAGCCGCCTTGGCCTTCTTAGACCTTTCCTTGTAGCTCGGATCGTCGAATCTAGCCCTCATCGCAGTCCACTGCTCAGGCGTGATCCAACCTTGGATCGGTTTTCCAGCACGATCACGAGCCTTCTGGTCATCCAGAGCATCTCGGATAAGCTTGGCGGCAACGGTAGGAAAGAGCCGCTCGATCAACTCGGCCCGGTGCGGAGGATAAAAATACGTTTGCTACAATAAATAATTCATTAAGTTAGCATCACGAATAAGTTATATAATATACATAAATTAGAGGATTTATTTAATATAGTTTTACCTGGAAGTGCGTAAACCAGAACGCCTTCCTCTCCTCCGGAGCCTCAGAGTAGTTGATCCAAGGGCCACCGTAGTTGTTCCTCAGAAATTGGCCCAGGCGTCTCTGAACCGACGATGGACAATATCTATACAGAGATAATAGTTTAGATTACTGAAAAAGTCAATATACGATGAATAAAGAGAAACACAAATATATACTAAACCATCTAATTGACTTACTTTGTACTGTCGGCCCAAATCTCTGTCCTCGTCTCCTCCGGAGGTGCGCATGGAGGATCTTGCTGATGCTGGGACAACATGGGCACGACCTCCTCGACATGCTCATCTGTCCCCATGGTTCCGTCAGCAGGAGGAACGCTGGACGAGGGTGTACTATCACGCCAGGAACTACTCGTCCCAACAGTCGGAGATGTGAGTGATCGATATACTGGAGTACTGGGCGACGATGATCCGGAACCAACAGTGGACAGTACCGGAGTGGCACTCTGTCTACCTCGGGACCTGCCGAATCCTCCGCATCGTCCTGTCATATCTGATAACAACATATGATGAATATAGAGAAACACAAATATATACTACATTCTACAGTCGAAATGTGATGCATATCTCAAAGCATTCTACAGTCAAAATATAATACATATATTCGTTAATGGGTACATCTACTTCGTCAATTTTTCAACCTTGATCTATATTCTACAGTCAAAATATAGTTACATTCTACATGCAATATTTTTTATTTTCAATCATCTTCAGAAAATTCATCTTGTTCGCCTTCGTCGTCCTGCTCTTCCTCTTCCTCGTCTTCACTTTCATCTACTTCGTCGTCCTCTTCGGATAATTCTATATCTTCTACATTATTACTCGTGTAATGAGTAACTTCTGTTGAGTCCACATCTACAATATTTGTTACAAGAGGTAGATCGTCCTCCTGATAAGCTATTTCGTCAATGTCAAAGGTATTTCTAGCTTTAGTCTTGCATACTGCCCACCAATCCGACCTCGCTGTCCCCCGTCTAGGATAAGTTGTGAAGTACACGAGCTGAGCCTGACTTGATAGGACAAATGGTTCGTAGCCTTGATATCTACGCTTGTAGTTTATATCCACAAGGCCATGCTTGTCAATTTTTTAACCTTGATCTTGAATCGGATCGAACCATTCACACCTGAATAGCACGATATTAGCAGGTTCTGTGCCATAATTATATGTCAACTCCACAATCTCTCGTAAGATGCCAAAAAAATTATTGTCCGGATTGACGTCTTTGTAGTTTGAAGATTTGATACACAAACCACTGTTTTTCGTGGAATCAAGATCCAGAAAGCTGTCTCTGATAGGAGCATTTGTTGACTTGAACCTGAACCCATTCACACAGAAACTTGACCATATTTTTACGGCAGTATTTTGTCCCTTGGCTAGAGTTCTAATAGATTCAGTCTCGGGTGATATTAGACGATCGACTTAAATACCAAAGTAGCGATAGTAAGTTATTTGTTTTGCCAGTACAGAAATAAAAAGTAATTACCAAGCATCTTACATATGCGCTCAACCAAGAAGAAAAATGGCATCTCATATCTTGTTCTACTTCTTCGTCTGTTATGTAGGGTCTAACCGACCTCAACTCATCATTATATGTGCTGAAAAACAATGAAGCAACTGCTGATTAGTAGCATAATAGTATCTTATACTATTACATTGAGATGATGTAAACGTGGACGTATTAATTACTTACCCCTCTAGCTTCTCCACTTCATCCTCGTCGCAATTGAGTAATATATACAATTGAGCAGCCCTTAGCTCATCGTCATTCAAATATCTCTTCTTCATTTTTCTCGAAGGCTTTCCGGACGCATTGAATACTTTGAGTATTGCATCATTAGATTCCTGATATGCGTCGTCGTTTCTGGGAGCTTTCGTCCTATTAGTAACAACATGTGGTTTGAAATACGTCGAGCAAAAGTTTGTAATCTCCTCGAGAACATAAGCTTCACAAATAGAGCCTTAACCCGTGCCTTATTTTTCACCTTTCTCTTTAGGTGATTCAGATGCCGCTCGAAGGGGTACATCCACCGATAACCGACAGGACCACCAACACGTGCCTCATAGGAAAGATGAATTGGCAAATGCTCCATAGAGTCGAAGAATCAAGGAGGAAACACCTTCTCGAGCTTACATAGTGTTACCGCAATGTCCCTCTCTTGCTTTTCTAGACGATCGAAGAGCAACTTAGTACAACAAAGATCTCTGAAGAATATGCTCAGCTCTGTCAATGGGTCCCAAACGACCTGCGGTAAGAATTCCCAAATACAATCGGAATTAACCTCTCCATGAATACTTGACAATCGTGGGTCTTCATACCCACCAGTTTGTTCTCCTTGAGGTCGACGCATCTTCTCAAGTTTGACACGTACCCGTCTGAAAACTTTAGACCCTGAATCCACCTACAAAGTCTACATTTATCCTCTTTATCCAGTGAGAAAACTGACTTAGGTTGCTTTAACTTTCCATTCCCCTCCTCTATCAAATGCAATACAGGACGTCTACATATTTCTTCTAAGTCCAACCTGGCCTTCGGATTATCTTTCGTCTTCCCCTTTACCTCCATTACAGTATTAATTATGTTATCAAACACATTCTTCTCGATATGCATGACATCAAGGTTATGTCTGATCAGATTGGTGCTCCAATATGGCATATCCCAGAATATACTCCTCTTCGTCCAGTTATGGGTGCGACCAAATCCGTCACACTTGTACCCCTTAGCAGGCTCTTCGATAGCACTTGGTAAATCTTTTACCTCTTCCCATATCGTGCATCCGGGCCACCTTGGCGGTGGATTGGCCTTCTCCACAACTCCCGCACGAAAAGTATTCCGGTTCCTCCGGTACGGATGATCCTTCGGCAAAAATTGTCGATGACAATCGAAGAAGCACAGTTTGTCTCCGTGTTTCAAATGGAAAGCCTGAGAACGGTCCATGCAATACGGACATGAGAGACGACCATGGGTGCTCCATTCCGATAACATTCCATATGCCGGAAAGTCGTTGATGGTCCACATAAGTGCTGCCCTCATCTGAAAATTCTGCTTTCTAGAAACATCGTACGTGTTGGCACCTACTTCCCACAGCTGATTCAACTCATCTATCAAAGGCTGTAAATACACATCGATGTTCCTCTTCGTATTGTTCGGACCCGGGATAATAACGGTTAGGAACATATACGGAGTCTTCATGCACATCCAAGGCAGTAGATTGTACGGAGTGACGATCACAGGCCAACACGAATACTGGGAGCCCGAAAGTCCGAATGGGATAAAACCGTCAGAGAAGAGCCCCAATCTGACATTACGCGCTTCCTCGACAAAATGTGGATACTCTCGATCAAAGTGCTTCCATGCTTCTCCATCGGATGGATGATCCAATACTCCTTCGATCTGTTTTCGCCTGTGCCAACTCATATTTTTTGCAGTGTCCTTAACCATAAACAATCGCTGCAACCGCGGCGTCAAAGGCAAGTAGTGCATCGAATCGGTAGGCTTCCTTGCACCGACAGACTTTCCTCTAACAGTGGCCTTGTAGCGATCAGCACCACAGAATCTGCACGCATCTTCATTCTTGTCGTCTTTGTAGTATAACATGCACCCGTTGCGACATGCATCGATTTTCTCGTAGCCCATCCAAAGCGATCTCACCATCCTCTTAGATCGATAGAAGTCTTTAGGCAACTTTGCACCCTCGGGCAAGATCTCTATAATCAAATCGAGCAGTCGATTATAGCATTCTTGCGACATGTTAAAATCGGACTTGATGCTCAATAATCTTGTAACCACCTCCAACAGTGAATGATTCTCACAACCAGGATATAGTGGAGTCATTGCATTCTCCAGCAACTCCATAAACTTTGCAGCATCGGCATTCGGTGCCTCCTCAGCTGCATCATAATTGTCCGGATTGAAACTAGGTCCCGCCGCATCATAATTGTCCGGATTGAAACTAGGCCCCGCCGCATCATAAACCATGTTCACCAACCCGTCGTCGTAAGCATCGTGGTCTTGGACATCCATATACGGCTCCACATAGGGCTCCGACTCCGATGCTAGAGATACAAGTTCTCCGTGCGCGGTCCACTGATAGTAATTCGGCGTGAAGCCCTTCGAGTATAAATGATATGTAACTTCCACTTCTGGATGATATTTCCTGTTGCGACATCTCACACACGGACACTTAATTTTGGTACCGTCCATGTACTGAGGAAAAGCCTTGGCAAACTGCAGGAACTGCTGTACACCCTCAATGAATTCATCTCGCACACCGCACATGTCATCAGGATGACGGTTGTAAATCCATGAACGATGACGCAGATAGTAATTCATATCCAATTCTAGATACTTCTGCAAAAATGACAGTATGTATCATATAAATCATTACATACAGTGGTTTATCACCTAACTTTATAACTTAACCGTACTATAAAAATCATAACTGATATAATACATACTTTCATTTATCAAAGTCTAAAATAAGCAATATTCAAAATAACTGAAAAGAGGCCAAGTCTCTTAGTTTTTTAATATTTTATACTATTGGTAAAAGCTTGGGTTCTTTACTGTATACAATGCTTACTAGGACATATAGTTACTTAGCTAACTATTAACAAAATTAAGTATATCAGTAAGTAACTATTTAACTACACTAACTATGTACTAATTTAATACTAAACTGATACCCTTAACTTCTACCCAATAACTCATGCTAACCCATCTTAAGTTACTTAGCTAACTATGTACTAATTTCATTCTGGGTATAATGACTGCTCCTTCTCGAGGCTGACTCCACGTTGCTGCTCATCGCAAGCTCCTCAACCCGATCCCCCCTCGACCACTAGTACACTGATACACAGTGTGGTCGAGGCACACTGTGCACACCATAGTGAAACCGATTCCCCCCTGATACACTGGCATACTGATGTACAGTTTTACGGCCCGGGCTTTCCCTCCCTCACACAAAAATATAAAGTCACTGAACTTACTCACTCACTCACTCACTGATACACTAAACTAAACTCACTGATACACTAAGCTCACTGATACACTAAGCTCAACATAGCCCTACCTTCATGTAAAACAACACTACCCACATTCAACACCACCAAATATCTCATGATTGAAAACTTAGCTAAATACTTAGAAAAACCTTAACCCTCACTCCTCTTTTACTGAACTACCCATACAAAGAAACCCAAGCTTTCCACTGACTGATACACTGAGGTATCAGTGCCAACACTGTGCACATACAGTGAAGACACAGTAAAGAACCCGACTCCCTGTGTAAATCAGTCCCATGTCAGTGTCTGTGTGAGTGAGTGTGTGTGTGTGTATCTGCGTCTGTGTGTGTGTCGTGTGTGTCTGTTAGTGTCTGCCTGCGTGTGTCGTGTCTGTGTGCGTGTGTCGTGTCTGTGTGCGTGTGTCGTGTCTGTCCAGTCATCAGTTGTGTCAGTGTCACATGAGAGAGAGAGAGAGAGATTACCTAGAGCTCGAGGAGGAGGAGGGGGGTGCCGGAGTAGCCGCAGCCGTGGAGAGCCGGTCGCCGGAGAGGGGGGGCGGGGGAAATCAAAAACTTTCAAAATTTTCGACAGATGGGGGAAAAGAATCTGAGCCCTAATTAACCAAAAATTAGCGACGTTTAGCGACGTCTAATAAAAATGTCGCTAAATTAAAATTTAGCGACGTCAAAGACGTCGCTAAACACGTTGCTAAATATTTTTGACATATACGTCGCTAATTACGACGCTAAACGTCGCTAAATCAGATATATTAGCGACGTTTAGCGACCTTAATTGAACTTATAGCGACTCATCTTTTAAAATCTTAATAAAAGTCGCTGAACGTCGCTAAATGTCGCCATTTAGCGACGTTTTTAATGGAGTCGCTGATTTAGCGACGTTTATACCAGGAGTCGCTAAAATACGTCGTTAATCCCGCTTTTTCTAGTAGTGAATAATATATATGTGCATCTGAACGTCCTTAAAAATGACGTTTTTGAGACGTCCCTTTTAAGAGCGTTTCTGTGCTCTCCTCGCAACTTGCGAAACTTCAATGCTCTGGACGTAATTTTATAAAGTTTCAATGCTCTATACGTAGTTTTTTTCTGGTTAACGAATCCAGTATTGCAAGCACCGGACCGGACCGCCATTCGGACCGGATCTGGCCGAGTTTTGTCAAGAAAAACGATCTGGTCTGACTTGAACCGGAATCATTCGAACCGGTACACAATTGAACCGGCCGATTTTTTTTACTTTTTTTTTTTAATTTTTTTCAAACAAGTTTATCTCGTGAGATTTGGACCATTTGGCTTTTGTTTTTGTTTTGAGAGGTCTTATAGTTGTAAAGACAAACCAGACCAAACATACTCGGAACTAAACCAAGAAGTAAATTAATGTGTATATCTTACAAGTCTCAAATTATTTAGTTCTCGTAAATGGTCTACTTGAATCCCGGTTGAATTCCAATATATACAGAATAGAAAGAATCTCTATCGTGTTATATGGGAACTTAAATGTAAAGTTCTATTTTAAGTAATGGATCTTCCCAATGTTTTTAAAACTGCGCCGAACCGGCCAGTTGAACCGATCAAACCATAAACCTGTAATTTTTTCGGACTAGTTTAATATTGACCCTCTTTTTTATTTTCTCAAAATCCAGGTCAACACGATCAAGCTGGTCGACCCGGACAATCAGACCACCGAACCCTCTAGCCCAGTTGAATTTTGAACCGATTTGACTCTGACTTCTGAGTTTTATTTTTGGACTTTATATGCAATCAAAGTTAAACCGACATAGAGGAGTTGGGGTGGATCGCGAAGGCTTTATTGGCGGAGAGGTGGAGACTCGAGGGGTTGCTCTAATCAGGGGGTTGCCTAAGTCCGATGGCTTGTTCGGCTTGCGTTATGATCGACTTGTTTGTCACCGAGAACTATTCGGAAAACTAAGAAAGTAGGTTTTTATCTTGAAAAAAAAACATAATAGGGAACTTAAATGTAAACTTTGAGAATGGGTCTTTCTAGTGTTTTATAAATCGGACCGAATCGGCCGGTTGAACTAGTCAACCCATAAACCAATAGTCTTTCGATTTAGTTTAATATCGACCCTCTTTTTTCCCAAAACCTAGGTCAACACGGTCAAATTAGTCGATTCTAGGGCCAGGAGACACCTATATATAGCCTCAAACCCACAACTACCATTCCTATTATAGATAGGAATATCCAATCCAAATCCAAATCCAAATCCAAATCCAAATCCAAATTCATTGACATATGTCTATTATATGTAGAAATATCCAATCCAAATCAATTGAGATATTCCTATTATATTTAGAAATATTCAATCCAAATAAATTGAGGTATTCCTATTATATGTAGAAATACTCAATTCTACTCCGGAATATTTTTCACATATGTTGGGAATTCCACCCACTCCAACAATCTGCATGTTCATATTTTCTTAAGTGTTGGGCTGATCACATGAAATTATATTTAGGCTTAATTTCAACTCGATATCCTCAACTATTCAAATTTTTTAATTTGATATCCTAAACTTTAATATCGTATCAATCACTACTCTCAACTATTATTTAGATTTAAAACACTTCACAAATAGCCATGGAAGCTAAAGAACACCAGGGATTTTTATCCGGTTTTATTGTACATGATGTTCATACAAGACACGAGTAGTACACAACTGCTGAGGATATTGTTATTACTTTTGTTGCAACAAGACTTACATTGTTTGTTTTGTATAAAGGCTCTTGATAAAGTCACTACAAATTACACTCAGGGCAGTCTAATTTTTTTTGATAATTATAAATTTGTCACTTCCAAAAATTACTTATCGGACTGTCCACTTCCAATTAATTTTTTATTTCAGGACTGTCAAAATTTTGATAGTCATACTAATTGGAAGGACTCTCAAAATTTTGACAGTTCTAGAAAAATATGTTGATTCTTTAGTACTGTCAAGATTTTGACAGTCCTTCAAATAGGTAGGACTGTCAAAATTTTGACAGTTCGAAGAGTTGTGCGAGGTGACAAGAGTGTGTGCGAGGCGGGGGTGAGCGGGACGGTGCGGGTCTGAGTGGGCTGCACGGAGGCCGGAGGGAGGCGGGCCTGAGCGAGGTGGCACGAGAGGAGGAGGCCGGAGGGAGGCGAGGAGCGGGAGGAGGAGGAGACCGGAGAGGAGTGGGAGAGCGGGAGGAGGAGGCCGGAGGGAGGAGGAGGAGGAGGAGAAAGCCGGAGAGGAGCAGAAGGAGGAGGAGAGGACATAGAGTTGGGCAGCCCTGAGACAAATTTGGACTAATATGAGTAAAAGTTCTTCATTAATGGACTAGCACCAACACTTAGGACTTATTTGATTCACGGATTTAAGAAATCAGAAAATGGAAGTTATTCGTTTTCTCTGTTTGGTAACCACAAATTTGAGAAGTATTTTCATGACAGAGGAGAAAATAGAAGAAAATATGGTTCCTTTCAGAATTCATGAAATTGATTTTTTTTTTCTCATTTTTCAGTATTTAATAAAAAAATTATGACAAAAATAGCTATGTGTTATTGAAAAAAAATCTCCATTAGTTGCAGCAAAATCTCATCAAATTATATAGTATTTGTTGCAGCTAAGATGGCCACAACTCTGATTACAGCAACTTTTTGTTGTATATACCCCTGATGAATTCTGAAAGATCATTCTTTTTCATTACTTAGCTAATTTACAACATGCTACATGAAAATACACTCTCAATGTAATGATAGTACAAAAAGCAGTAGTCATTCCAATACTAATCATTGGACCTGTTTGGTAACATATATTTTGGCCGAAATGTAGTGTTTTTGCTGAAAATGGAGAATGTATCTCCAAATCAGCTGTTTGGTTAAACAGTTGTTTTGGAAAAGGTGTAGATCCTGACCACATCAGTTACTTAGCTTTTGTTCCACTCCACATCCACTCAAAAAAATAATTATGATACTTTGTAGCTTAAATTAGTAATTAATTAGGATACTTAGTAATTAATTAGTATGTTTGGACTGAATATTCTTTAGATAATTTACTTATTTTATTATATAATTAGGATAGTTAATTATTATCTCAATTTATTAAAGTAATTATTTAGTTTATTAAATTGTTATGTGTATTAATTATAATTTACTACTATTATAATATATTATTCTACTTTCTATTTTTCTCTCTCAACTAAACGTATTTGTTCTTTACTAGAGGCCAAAAAAGTGAATGAATTCCTTGTTGGTGTTGTTTCCTTTGGACTGGTAAAAATAGTTCCACATTGGCTACACCACCAAGTAGGTATCTCAATATAATCTTTTGAATGAGTTGAGGTGTGCACATGGGGTGTGGTGGGGCACATGGGTGCCATGTGAGAGTGTTTTCCTAGGAGGAAAAAGGATTAACTCCTCAATGAAAATATTTATGCTTTTAGTCATTCTCTTGGAATTATTTTTATAGGAGCCAAGTCCCAAAGCTTAGCGACTCAGACTCGGGCTCAAGGGCGCAAAGTGGCGCTTTGTTGGTGCACTTTGCATTTAGCATGGGTGATCGCATAGGCTGCCGCATGCGCTGCGGCTTGCACTGTCGCATGCCTTGCTGCTGCTGCGGATATATTTGAATGATTATTGAAAGATATGGTATGTTATTCAAATCCGTTTTTTGTGGAATTTGAAATTAATTTGTGCCTATCTTTTAGGGATTCGTAATTAATTTTTTCCTATCTTTTCGTAATTGTTGGACGACTTGGGTTTTCACCCTCTCCCTATAAATACTCTCTTCGTGCCTCTTTGAGAACTTACTTCAAAAATTAGCAGACAAAGAGAGTTGTTGTTGTCGCCACCATTGGAGTCCAGGGAGTTCTTGCGAGTCCAAACATAGGTGACAGCGAGTGTTTCAGAAGTTCTTCGTGAACTTTTTGGTTTCTGGAAGCAGATCGTGTGGGGGCGAATCTTACTTTGAGCAACGGTGATTTTTATCACCCCAGCAAGCAAAGTCTCTTCTTCTTCTTCCTCCTCTCTTCTGTGAATTGTAACTCTGTTCTGTCCGTCTGCAACTGCGATTGCAAGGAAGAACAAGAGGTTCATTTTCTGGTTATTGATGTATCAGCAGGTTGTAACAGGATCCTTATATATAGTTCTTCGTAGAGATCGAGAATAGTCAGAATGAAAACTTTTGTGTGAACCTCTGATCTCGACCACACGGTTTTCCATCCTTATATATAGTTTCTTCCTAATTAATATCTAGTTGAAACTCTATTAGTTCCTAGAGTTTGAGCCTTAAATGATATTGTTTGCTTACTCATAATCTATCCCATAAACTGAGAAAATATATATTTTTGCACACTGAATATTGCCAAGTCTGAAACCAGCTTTGATTGCCACTTTGAGATTCGATTCTGGAAAATCCAACCGTTGGATTGTGTCATGACCCGCACCCTGATATTCAGGCACGAGTACGTGGTTACGCCCAGCCTACGCCGCAGAATCGGCGGTAGATCGCTGTCTGGGTCATTTTTAACTATCTAACATCTCAACAATATAATATGGTACCTGTCAATCATCTCAACTCCAATCGGAGGAGCAATATGGTATCTCACAAATATATCAATCTCAATCACAAAAGAAACTAAGGAGGAAATAATGCACACATGGAAATAGCGAAGGAAAGAAAGATACAATCCACAATATAAAATAATAGTACATCTGTGAATCTCCTCAAAAATAATAGTCTAATACAAAAATCACTAAACAAAACTAGACCTCATCGGTCACTGGTACTATGTCCTCTGGCTCTAGGGGAGTGTCCTCTAAAGTCTCACCCTCCTGAGGTCCGTAATGTGTGGGACACAGCTCCTCTAGCCAATCATCTGGAAAAATATATCCAGTCAGGATTGGAGCGAAGTACATACCTCTAAAAGCAGTTCCAATAACATAATCGAGCATATATAACAAGCAATAGAAAAATGATACAAGATGCACAAGTAGAAAGAATATACAATAAAGTGAACAGGCAATAGGCACAATAAAGCTGGAAGTAAATACAAGAATAACTGCAAGTAGAGAACAAGAAATACTAACTATGTGTTTTAGAGTGCGAGTTCGTTATGTGATCGGCTTAGGTTGCACATGAGGTATAAAGCTAACTCCATTATACGTGAGGTGTATAATCGACATGCACATGAGATCAAGAGGGCTTTGATCACATAACCAACTCCTACTCCCCCACCCCAACCAATACTCATGGATCCAATCACGACACGTTACGTACATGACCATGATAGTCACACTAGCACACGAAATAGTGGATGCACAAGAAGCACATGAAAGTCAATACCTGATGCACACGATGAAATATATGTCATTAGGTACCAGTTGCACACGGTAGGGGATAACACCTCCTGACGGGATCCATATAGCACAAGTCCGTGAAATCACTGTGTCGGGAATTAATGTATACTAATCTAGAACATGCATATATACAATATTATGAATTAAAAACAAACAGAGAAATGTACTCTCCTGAAGTCCTGAGCAAAGTGTGTCCCTCGATGCCCAAGCTGGTGTCTCACAACCTATATATGGTATGTTGCATCAATACAAGGTTCAATGATGAAAATAAATGTAGTTGATGAAATTCTAGGTCGATACGCCGTTTCTAAGTCAAACCAATGCATTCTAGGTTGCAAGAGTCTAATGCTAAGTCACTAAGTCAATACACTATGAAGCTATGCTATACTAGCTAAGCTAACACACCACAGTGCATTCAAGAAGCCGTATCCTAAGATACGCAAGTTTTCTAATATAAAAATTAGTTTTATATATATATAGATAAGTCATATATAATAATAATATCTCAAAATAATATAATTATGATACCTTGGCCTTGTGCCAATGTGTATCGCAATTACCCTGATACCCAACTCAATAACTTGGATATCGCCCCAAAACTAAACCATATGCTACTCCTAGCTATTTTAATACTATAGCCACTAACATACCCTTCTATATACCATCACTACAAACTGCACTATTATATACTTGTATAGGCTAACAGCTAAACTAACAACCAATACAAGCCTATAACATATACTTATACATAACTAACTACTCTAATATCTAACTACTAATAACAACAACTAATACAAGTATATATGTAGCTAACTAGCTACTAGCTATCTTAATGAATCCTTAACAACTAAATTAGCTATTTACATACAACTAATCTTAACAAGTAATTACATAACTCCCTAACTATCTAGACTAACAAATACTTGTGTATATAATTCAATAATAGATATTACAATAGTATATAAGCTACCTAGCTAATTACCCAAATACTTTATATAATCCATCTAACACCTACCTTATATAACTATCTAACTGACTAAGACTGAAACCAAACTCCAACTAAAAATAACTTAGACTGTGCATGCCTACACAGGGGAGAAACTGAATTGTTACTGTGTACACCTGCACTGTGCAGATACTGCACAGTGCACTTGCTGCAGTTCACCCACAGGTGAGTCTTCATGTAGTCCATCTGTACAGGTAATCTTCAGTAATCAGTTGCTGTCTTCAGGTATCGGTTCACAGTTTCTGTCTTCAGTGATCTTCAGTGATCAGTTGCAGTGCAGTGATCTTCAGTGATCAATTGCAGTTCAGTGATCTTCAGGTCTTCAGTTGAGGTAAGTATTTGTACTGCCTTCAGTCTTCAGTGAGTATCTGTACTGCTTTCAGTTCTTCAGTGAGTATCTGTACTGCCTTCAGTTCTTCAGTGAGTATCTATACTGCCTTCTGTTCTTCAGTGAGTATGAGTGAGTCTTCAGTTCTTCAGTGAGTATTTTGTACAGTTGAGTTGCTGTTGCTCGATGCAGTGGTGGCTCTTCTGATGCACTGCTCAAAACTGAAGGTTGCTTCCTTCACTGTGCTGCCTTCACTGCAGTTCAGTTTGCTGCCTTCACTGTAGTGATTTCCACTGCTAGATAGAGATGCTCAACCCTCCAAGTCACATAGACACACATACACAAATACACTAACAATCTCTAAGTATATATCTATATATATACACACACATAGATATCTAACTATCTATATACATAGATGCATGTACTACCCCTCATACCTATCAATCTATATGCATAACACTAATATATAGATACCAAAACATATAGATATACACATACATATAAATAAGTATATAGATATAAACTAACACATGCATATATACACACCAACATATATATATATATATATATATATATATATATATATATATATATATATATATATATATATATATATATATATATATATATATATATATATATATAAACATGTAAACATAGCTCTATATATCTAGATACTCCTATAGTATGCACAAATAGACACCCACTAATACGTAAATCCAAATCACCCTAATACATAAACTATATAACATATAAAGGGCTTACATATACATAATTACACATGCACATATAGGGAAATGGGCCAAACAACAAACACATGGGGTGCACAGCACTCGTATCACACTTTTCTATGATACGCTTGCGATACGGCCCCCAACTCACAACCAAACGTATCCCGGAGGACACGTACAAGCCCAATACATATACTATGAACAATATATATATAAATTAGAGTGTCTACGTGTCCGTGTCATCATATGATATGCACATGGCCCCGTGTCGAAGGAAAACCCCCAAAATTGACCGTTTCGTCAAATCGACGAGATACGGCCCACACGTATCCAATTGTGGACACGACATAAGCTACAAACAACTAATCAAGGGTCAAATAGATCTATTAGATCCATTGACAAGCACTACATGTGCCAATCTCGGAATTCCCCCAAAATTGGCACTAAAAATTGTCATAACTACCACCGTAGGTCTCCAAATGATTCCAAATCAAAACCTATTGGTAGCCTATGCATGTGGGGTGGTTTCTCATGGTAAAATCTCAGATCGATAGTCTATAGGAAGGGGAAAAACTGATTTGTACCTATTGGAAGATGGATTCCCAATAAAAATATCCCAAATGGCAAGTAGTTCCTCTCCTTGTAGATCTTGGCCTCCTCCTCCTTGCTCCTTGCTCCTTGCTTCAATGATGAATTTAGAATGAGTTTGGTGAAGATTTGGTGGAGAAATGATGAGGAAATGGAGGAAAAATGGAAGGGGGAAATGTAGATCTAGAAATTTGGGGAAGAATTAAAATGAGAGCACTCTCTCTCCTCTCAATTATGGCTGGTCATAAACCCCTCCCCAAGCAATATACAAAGTCCCAAATATTTCTTGGGGCCTCTCATAAAGAAATAATTAGGGAGGGAAGGTTCTAGTCCAATGGTTTCACTAATTAATCATGTTTCTTAATCCATGGGCCTAATTCATGGGCTCAACTTAGACTAGTTCAAAAGTTTGTTCATGTTCTCTAATTAAATGGTTAGGTCCACTACACAGGTCCAAAATAAGTCTACACTCTCCACAATTAATAATACAATAATAAATAAATCATGTCATGCACAAATACTAATATAATAATTAATCCTAAAATATTTAATACCCAAAGATAATTACCAAACTACCCTTGGATGGAAATGTGAGGGTGACAAACCTACCCACCTTAGAAAAATTTCTTCCTCGAAATTAAGGAAGAAACTATCTACCAAAACAAACAATATAATGCAAGAAGGAATTATACCTCACGGCTCGAAAAGATACGGATATCGCTCGCGCATCTCGGCCTCTCGCTCCCAGGTACTCTCTCCTGGCGAGTGATGCCTCCACGCGACACGCACCAAGGAAATCGTCTGGTTCCTCAGCATATTCTCTCTCCGATCCAGAATCTCCACTGGCTACTCTGGATAGCTGAGAGTAGGGCCCACCTCTATCTCCGAATGATCCAACACATGACTGGGATCTGTCACGTACCGTCTCAACTGTGACACGTGAAACACGTTGTGTACTCCCTCCAGTGCAGGTGGTAAGTCTAGTCTATAAGCGACTGCACCGACCCTCTCAAGAATGCTGAAAGGACCGATGAATCGCGGACTAAGCTTGCCGTCTCCATCGAAACGAATCGTACCACATGTCGAAGAAATCCTCAAGAAAATCAGAGCGCCAACCTAGCACGAAACACAAACTTAGCACTCTAACAAGCAACAATCAAACACAAACAAGACAAAACTAAAGCTATACCTCAAACTCCAGAGGTCTCCGGTGGCTATTGGCCCAATGTCGTTGCCTGTTCTGCGCCACTCGAAGTCTGTCCCTGATTAGCTTCACCTTCTCTGCTGCATCCACTGCCATCTCTGGTCCCAATAAAGCCTTGTCACCAACATCATTCCAGGACAACGGAGTGCGGCACCTCCGTCCATACAACGCCTCGAATGGTGACATCTCAATGCTGGCTTGGTAGTTGTTGTATGAAAACTCTACCAAGTGAAGGTGATCCTCCCAAGAACCTCCAAGATCCAAAACACAGGTGCGTAGCATATCCTCGAGAGTCTGAATAGTCCTCTCCGACTGTCCGTCCGTCTGAGGGTTATAAGCGGTACTGAACTTGAGCTGAGGGCCCAAGCTAGCCTGCAAACTCCTCCAGAAATAGGACGTGAAGCGGCTATCCCGATCCGAGATAATGCTCACTGGAACACCGTGTAATCTGACAATCTGGCGCACATACATCTTCGCAAGTCTCTCCGTAGATGTACCCACTTTAAATGGCAGAAAGTGGGCTGATTTGGTCAACCTGTCTACGATGACCCAAATCGCATCCTTGTCTCCTGGAGAACGCGGAAGCCCCGATACAAAATCCATAGTAACATGCCCCCATTTCCACTCCGGAATGGGCAGAGGCTGAAGCAATCCTCCTGGTCTCTGTCTCTCCGCCTTGACCTGCTGGCAAACTAAGCATCTGGACACGAAGCTTGCTACCTCTCGCTTTATGCCATACCACCATACATGCTCCCTCATGTCTCTATACATCTTGTTGGCACCGGGATGCATAGAGTATTGGGAACGATGCGCCTCCTGCATGACCTCCTCGCGCAATGCTCCCTTCGGTATGCACAACCTGGAACCGTATCGCAATGATCCATCATCTGCGATAGTAAAGTCCTCTGCCAGTCCGACCTGAACCTGTGCTCTGATGCTCCTCAAAGACTCATCCTCATACTGTCCGGCTCTGACTCGGTCCATCAGCTCCGACTGAACCTGAAGTCCCCACATCTGCGCTGTGACTCCCAGAATCAATATCTCAATGCCCAAACTATCGAGGTCTACCAATAGATGCCTGTCCCTAGTCAAGCACATAGCCACGGGATACCTGCTCAAAGCATCCGCGACTACGTTGGCCTTCCCTGGATGGTACTGCAAAGATATGTCAAAGTCCTTCATCAGCTCCAACCATCGCCGCTGCCTCATGTGGAGCTCCTTCTGTGTAAACACATACTTTAAGCTCTTATGGTCTGTGAAGATCTCTACTCTCTCTCCATATAGATAGTGTTTCCATAATTTGAGAGCAAAGATAACCGCTGCAAGCTCCAAATCATGGGTAGGATAGTTCTTCTCATGCGGGCGTAATTGCCTGGAAGCATAGTCAATTACCTTCCCGTACTGCTGTAGTACACAACCCAAACCCTTCCCTGATGCACCACTGTAAATAGAAAATCCTCCTGCTCCTGATGGTAGTGTCAAGATGGGAGATGTAGTCAATCTCCTCTTCAGCTCCTCAAATACTGACTGGCAATCCTCAGTCCAGACGAATTCCATGTCCTTTCTGGTCAGCTTAGTCATCGGCTCTGCTAGTCTGGAGAAGTCCTGAACAAACCTCCGGTAGTAGCCTGCTAATCCAAGGAAGCTCCTGATCTCTGCTACTGAACTCGGGGTAGACCACGATTCATCTGTTGATATCTTCTTTGGGTCCACCGAGATCCCATCTCCTGTAATGACATGCCCAAGGAATTCAACCTTATCAAGGAAGAATTCGCACTTCGACAACTTGCCATACAACTTCTCCTTCCTGAGGGTCTCCAAAACAATCCTCAAGTGCTGCTCATGCTCCTCAGGAGCCTTCAAATATATCAGAATATCATCTATGAAGACTACAACAAACTAATCCAGGTACTGATGAAATACCTTGTTCATCAGGTTCATGAATACTGCCGGGGCATTGGTCAACCCAAACGGCATCACCAAGAACTCGAACTGCCTATAACGAGTCCTGAAAGCCGTCTTCGGGATGTCTTCCCTCTTCACCTTCACCTGGTGGTACCCTGACCTCAAGTCTATCTTAGAGAATACCTTTGCTCCGCTCAGCTGGTCAAACAAGTCATCAATCCGCGGCAACGGGTATTTGTTCTTGATAGTGAGGTTATTAAGTACCCTGTAGTCGATACACATACGTACTGACCCATCCTTCTTGGGTACAAACAGTACCGGAGTACCCCATGGTGACGAACTGGAATGGATAAAGCCTTTGTCTTGCAACTCATCCACCTGCTTCTTCAACTCCGCCAGTTCACTGTTGTTTACTCTATAGACGTGCTGAGAGATTGGCTCTGCGCCTGGCACTAAGTCTATAGAGAACTCCATATCTCTGTCCGGAGGCAATCCCGACAAATCCTTTGGAAAGACATCCAAGAACTCTGCAATCAACGGATGTGGCAGCTCCCGCTCTTCTACCAAAGTCCCACAGAAATTGCCCTCGCTCTGCTCTGCTCCTCGGACGAACTCGAACTCCGGCTCTCCTGGCGTCTGAAATAAAACTCTGCCTCCACGACAATCGATACTAGCGTGATGTCTACTCAACCAATCCATCCCGAGTACTATATCGTAACTCGAAAGTGGCATTACAAGTAAACATACACTCAGCTCACGGCCTCCCACATAAACCCTCTGGTTCTTGCAAACATCACTGACCAGGATGATGCCACCCCCAGTCGTGATCTTGCAAGTCCGCGCCAACGGTTCAGACTCAAGACGATGTCTCAAAGCAAAAGACACAGATACAAAGCTATGAGATGCACCAGAATCAAATAAGGCATGAGCTGGAAAAGAATCGAGTAAGACTGGACCTGATATCACGTCTCCGACTGGCTCCGACTCCTCCACGGTCAGGGCAAAAGCTCACCCCTGATGTGCACCTCTCTGCTGGTGCTGGTGCTGCACGAACTTCTGCTGCTGGGGCTGTAAAGGAGGTCCTCTCGGCTGTCCCGTCGGGTGTCTCGCGGGTATCCTCTGGATAGAGGCTACATCCTGAACTGTACGAGCTAAGATCTTGGGACAATCCCTCAGCTGGTGATCTGATGATCCGCAAAATAAATATTGCCCCAGTCTCTTCCTGCAAACATCCCATCCATGCTCTGCCTTCTTACAGAAGGGGCAAGCACGAGCTGGCTGGGCTAGTCTCTGTATTTGGTATTTCTGTTGTACAGGTGCTCGGTTAGGTGCATTGGATTGCTGCTGGAAATATGGCTTCTTAGGTGGACCTGTGCTGCTGCTGCCACCATAAATATCTCGGTCCCTCTTGTACCTCCCACTCAGGTCTCTCTTGACCTTGCGAGCCTCCCTCAAGATGTTTGTATATGTCTCGTGGTTCGAAGAAATGAGAGCCTTCACTTCCCAGTTCAGACCCTCTCTGAATCTACTAGCCCGGTTCTCAGGGTCTATCACAATATAGTCGGCATACCTGCTCAACCTACCAAACTCGGCGGCATACTCTTCCACCGTCATGTTCCCCTGGTAGAGGTTCTGGAACTGTCGCTCCAGATCAAGTCTCCCAGTAGGCGGGAAGAACTTCCTTCTGAATACGTCCCTGAACTCTCCCCATGTCAATCCTGGATCGACGATCTGTGGCTCATTCCGGAACCATGTGCTGGCGATGTCCATTATCTGCAATCCTGCTGCCTCCACTATCAGGTCCTCCGCAAGGCGGGATAAGCGCATGACGCGCTCCATGCTCTCCAACCAATCATCCGCATAGATGATGCCCTCTGTCCCCTTGAAATGTCACTGCCACATTTTCTAGGAAAGGATATTTTACTCTTTTCCTATTTAATTAAATATTGTGCATGGTAAATAATTATTTGTTGTATTATTTAATTGTTGTTAGATGTTATTTAATTATTTTGGACTTGAGTTAGTGGACCTAACTAGTTTAGTTTGGACCCATGGACCAACATGAATTAATTAGTTAGACTTAGCCCATTTAGAAAACCCATTGTTAAGGAGATGGATTAAATTAATTAAATTATTAGACTAGAAGCTTCATTCCTTAATTATTTCTTCATGAGAGGCCCCAAGGGGTATATTGGATATTTCATAATTACTTGAGGGAGAGGTAGGGGCCGGCCTATTAAAAAAGAGGGGGGGAAATTCTCTCTCCTCTCATTTTCATTCCAAATCTAGATCTAGAATTTTCCACTACCAAATTTTCTTCATTCCTATTTCATTTCCCTACCAAATTCATTCCAATTCCTTCCCAATTCACCATTAGAGACTTGAGAAGCAAGGATCTAGAAGGATAAAGTAAGGATCTACAAAGAGGAGCAAGGATCTACAATTTGGAAGCAATTTTATCTCAATTGGAGGTTTCATTGGGAATCCATTTCCCAATTGGTATAATTTAGTTTTTTTCTCTTAAAATAGCTTCTAAATCTGAGATTTAATCATGTAAAATCAACCCATATGTATGTACTACCCATAGGACTTGGTTTTGTGTTCATAGGAGACCCATGGAGAAAGTTATGGTACTTTTTGTGTCAATTTTGGGAGAATTCCGAATTGACATTTTGTTGTGTGTGTCAATTGATCCTATAGATCAATTGGGCATGTGCTTATGTGTTTGGGACTAGTGTCGTGTCCACAATTGGGTACGTGTAGGTCGTATCCCAACAATTTGGTGATACGTGTTGTTTTGGGGGATTTTCCTCCGACACGGAACTTTGTACATGTCGTATTTTGACACGGACACATAGATCTACATTTGACACTTTGATTTGTTCATAAATAATATTTGTGACTTGTTTGTGTCCTTCGGGGTGCAATTGGTTGTGTGTTGGACTCGTGTCGCATGCGTATCCAAGATCTAGTGGGATACGGTGTGATACTCTCCATTTGTGTGTGTTTATGTGTAGATCTAATTATTTATGCTTTAATTCTTGAATTATAATTAGTAAATATATATAGATGTTATATATTTATTTTAGTGTATTTATTATGGTATTTTTGGTAGCATAGAAATATGTATTGTAGGTATACTAATATAATGTATAAATATATATGTAGCTTCCTTTCACATGCATTTATATATGTTACAAATTATGTTAGTAGTATAAATTATATGTAAATGTTTTATAAAATATATTTATGTGTTTAAATAAGTAATTATATTATTTATAATTATTATATAATTAATTGTATATAAATGAATGTATTTTTATGTGTGCATTTAACCATGTTAAAATATGTACATTAGTACATAGAATGTGTTTATATAGCTATTAGTATTTATTTATTTGTGTAGGATTATGTATATATAGAAGTATATATCTATTTAATTGTTTTATATATATATATATATTGATTTATATATTTAAGCTTTTGGCGACAGCTGCATTAATGACAGGTTCTGTCATTAAACAGCAGCAGCAGCCGCTGTAGCTTTATTGGGTATTTAATGACAGATTCTGTCATTAAATACAATGGGAGGGATTTAAACAGCAACAGTGACGGTCGTTTCTGTGACAGTTGATAACTGTCACCAATAGGGTGACAGCAGTGCATTTACACAGCAGAATAGCGACGACGTTTTCAGTGACAGTTGGAACTGTCACTGAAAGGCTGTTTATTGAAAAATCAATGTTTTCCACACAGTTTTTCAGTGACAGTTAGGCAATTTTAGTTTATATTTTATATATTATATATATATATATATATATATATATATATATATATATATATATATATATATATATATATATATATATAATACTAGTACTGTTATATTCTTAATTGTATAATATTAGTTTATATATATTATATTATGTATAAGTGTAAATACTATATCTATGTATCTTGAGCATTACTTTGTGTAGGTACCAAGTTGGTTCAAAACCATGGTTCCTAATTGTTGTAAATTGATATTCTATATTATTATACTTTATTGTTGATATATAGGTATTGTGAGGTTTACCTTGGATTCACGTATCCGCAGATACGGTATCCTAATATTTTAGGATGTGGTTCTATGACTTAGATTTTAGTATTTTGATCCAAGATTTTGGTGCTAGACTTGTGCAACCTAGAAATAGATGGTTGACCTTGGTTTGACCATAGTTGACTTTAGTTGACTTTAGAGTTGACCATAGTTGACTTTTGACTTAGAATTGACTTATTGACCTAGAAGTTGACTAGTTTAACTTATTCTCTTTTCGGGACCTTGTATTGATGTTGTATTCCATATCTAGGTCTTCGAGGCACCGAGTCAGACATCTGTGAGACTGTTCATTGGACTTCAGGCGAGTACATTCTCTGATAGTTTCTCATCTATGATATCCTCTATGTTCACTGTATATAGTGTAGATATCCATGTTCTCTTGACACTATGGTTACACGGATTGGTATATCCGGATCTCGTCATGAGATGTTATTCCTTGGTATATGGTGTATATGGTGCAAGTATTGTTTCATTGGTTATCTTGTACATGTATAGACACCGATTCTCGGAAAGACTAGCTATTTTCTTGGGGAATCTCGTGCCATAGCATACCGTGGTTGGATCTATTATACCAGTCGGGGGTGGGGAATATTAGTATAGATATGTGATCAATATCCCTATTGAATAAAGTACAGATTATAGAATAGTGTTGATCATGCACCGCACGTATGATTAGCCAGGCCGCATTGCATCTTGCCCAAGCCGATCACATGTTAAGCTAGTACTCACACACTTAGTCATTAGTATTATTGTTCCATTGGCATATTGTTCATTATTGTATTCATTTCCAGTATTTCCTTATTGTACATATATCTCTTATATCTATTGTGCATCTTGTTTATCCACAACTATTACTGTTACATAGTTTTTTATCATTAATTAGAACTGCTGTTAGAGATGTACTCTGCTCCTTTCCTGACTGGATATATTTTTCCAGATGACACTGAGGAGTGGTACCCTACCTATTATGGACCCCAGGATATTATGGGTTTAGATTCTGAGACCCTAGCTCAAGAGGGACTTATCCCAACTGAGACAGTTGACCCTGGAGTTGTAGCCTCGTAGTATTCTTTTGTACTGGATTTGTCTCCAGCTTATTTCTGTATTTCTTCATACTCATTGATGTATTATTTTAGACTCATGAGTTATATTGTGACTATTCTATTCTTTATCTGGTTCGTGCTCATTTCTATCTTAGTTCTGTGATTGAGTATACTATCATTATTGGTGGTTCATTATATTGTTAGATAGATTATCTAGACAGCGTTCTACCGCCGATTCTGCGGCGTAGGCTGGGCATTGTTTTCGACTAGTACCCTTACACCGGGTGCGGGTCATGACATGAAAGGCCGGGGATCCAACTTCTTGAAGTCCTGAATGGTGCCGGGCCTGGGCTGTACCTCTCGTGGATGTGGTGGTGCGGTCCTCTCTACGGCGGTGATGGCCACCTGGTGAGCACTCTCGATGCCCTGTCTCATCACCTCGGTCTGTCGGTGCTGCTCCTCGGCCTGGGCCCTCTGGGCCTCCATCATCATTTGGAAAAGTGCAAACAGCTGTGTAGCATCAGCTGGTACTGGCGGTGGTGGCGGAAGATCCTCGAGAATAACTGGAGCAACCCTTTGAACCGGAGGAGGAGCACCCCCAAAAGTGGCTGCTGAGACTCCCACTGGACTGGTGAGGCGATCCTCTCGACTAGAGATGAAACATTAGCAGCTGCTACTCTATCCGCAGCAGGCTGGGAAGTAGCTGAGGAAGCTGCTGCTTCTCCTGAGCGATAGAATCTGACCTTCGGAGGCATCCTGAAGTCAGATGGAAAATAAGGAATCAATATTGAATATAATGCGATATCATCAAAGAAGGACAGGACTAAATTCAAAATAAAAGACAATATCAAATAGATAAAGATTTGTAGAACAAAACATTGGAGTTTTTCCTAGTTGTGATTGAGTAAACTCTCAGCCTAAATCATGTATCCTAAAGCAGGATCATAGTAATACTCTAGTCGAGCACAACTACGATGTCTATCTAGACCTACATGGGCCACCACTAAAAATGTGTCACGATCCGCACCCTGATATTCGGGCACGAGTACGTGGTTACGCCCAGCCTACGCCGCAGAATCGGTGGTAGATCGCTGTCTAGGTCATTTCTAACTATCTAACATCTCAACAATATAATATGGTACCTGTCAATCATCTTAACTCCAATCGGAGGAGCAATATGGTATCTCACAAATATATCAATCTCAATCACAAAACAAACTAAGAAGGAAATAATGCACACATGGAAATAGCGAAGGGAAGAAAGATACAATCCACAATATAAAATAATAGTACATCTGTGAATCTCCTAAAAAATAATAGTCTAATACAAAAATCACTAAACAAAACTAGACCTCCTCGGTCACTGGTACTATATCCTCGGGCTCTAGGGGAGTGTCCTCTAAAGTCTCACCCTCCTGAGGTCCGTAATGTGTGGGACACAACTCCTCTAGCCAATCATCTGAAAAAATATATCCAGTCAGGATTGGAGCAAAGTATATACCTCTGAAAGCAGTTCCAATATCATAATCGAACATATATAACAAGCAATAGAAAAATGATACAAGATACACAAGTAGAAAGAATATACAATACAAGTGAACAGGCAATAGGCACAATAAAGCTGGAAGTAAATACAAGAATAACTGCAAGTAGAGAACAAGAAATACTAACTATGTATTTTAGAGTGCGAGTTCGTTATGTGATCGGCTTAGGTTGCACATGAAGTATAAAGGTAACTCTATTATACGTGAGGTGTATAATCGACATGCACATGAGATCAAGAGGGCTTTGATCACATAACCAACTCCTACTCTCCCTCCCCAACCAATACTCATGAATCCAATCACGACACGTTACATACATGATCACGATAGTCATACTAGCACACGAAATAGTGGATGCACAAGAAGCACATAAAAGTCAATACTCGATGCACACGATGAAATACATGTCATTAGGTACCCGTTGCACACGGTAGGGGATAACACCTCCTGACGGGATCCATATAGCACCAGTCCGTGAAATCACTGTGTCGGGAATTAATGTATACTAATCTAGAACATGCATATATACAATATTATGAATTGAAAACAAACAGAGAAATGTACTCGCCTGAAGTCCTGAGCAAAGTGTGTCCCTCGATGTCCAAGCTGGTGTCTCACAACCTATATATGGTATGTTGCATCAATACAAGGTTCAATAATGAAAATAAATGCAATTGATGAAATTCTAGGTCGATACGCCGTTTCTAAGTCAAACCAATGCATTCTAGGTTGCAAGAGTCTAATGCTAAGTCACTAAGTCAATACACTATGAAGCTATGCTATACTAGCTAAGCTAACACACCACAGTGCATTCAAGAAGCCGTATCCTAAGATACGCAAGTTTTCTAATATGAAAATTAGTTTTATATATATATAGATAAGTCATATATAATAATAATATCTCAAAATAATATAATTATGATACCTTGGCCTTGTGCCAATGTGTATCGCAATTACCCTGATACCCAACTCAATAACTTGGATATCGCCCCAAAACTAAACCATATGCTACTCCTAGCTATTTTAATACTATAGCCACTAACATACCCTTCTATATACCATCACTACAAACTGTACTATTATATACTTGTATAGGCTAACAGCTAAACTAACAACCAATACAAGCCTATAACATATACTTATACATAACTAACTACTCTAATATCTAACTACTAATAACAACAACTAATACAAGTATATATGTAGCTAACTAGCTACTAGCTATCTTAATGAATCCTTAACAACTAAATTAGCTATTTACATACAACTAATCTTAACAAGTAATTACATAACTCCCTAACTATCTAGACTAACAAATACCTGTGTATATAATTCACTAATAGATATTACAATAGTATATAAGCTACCTAGCTAATTACCCAAATACTTTATATAATCCATCTAACACCTACCTTATATAACTATCTAACTGACTAAGACTGAAACCAAACTCCAACTGAAAATAACTTAGACTATGCATGCCTACACAGGGGAGAAACTGAATTGTTACTGTGTACACCTACACTGTGCAGATACTGCACAGTGCACTTGCTGCAGTTCACCCACAGGTGAGCCTTCATGTAGTCCATCTGTACAGGTAATCTTCAGTAATCAGTTGCTGTCTTCAGGTATCGGTTCACAATTTCTGTCTTCAGTGATCTTCAGTGATCAGTTGCAGTGCAGTGATCTTCAGTGATCAATTGCAGTTCAGTGATCTTCAGGTCTTCAGTTGAGGTAAGTATTTGTACTGCCTTCAGTCTTCAGTGAGTATTTGTACTGCTTTCAGTTCTTCAGTGAGTATCTGTACTGCCTTCAGTTCTTCAGTGAGTATCTATACTGCCTTCTGTTCTTCAGTGAGTATGAGTGAGTCTTCAGTTCTTCAGTGAGTATTCTGTACAGTTGAGTTGCTGTTGCTCGATGCAGTGGTGGCTCTTCTGATGCACTGCTCAAAATTGAAGGTTGCTGCCTTCACTGTGCTGCCTTCACTGCAGTTCAGTTTGCTGCCTTCACTGTAGTGATTTCTACTGCTAGATAGAGATGCTCAACCCTCCAAGTCACATAGACACACATACACAAATATACTAACAACTCTAACTATATATCTATATATATACACACACATAGATATCTAACTATCTATATACATAGATGCATGTACTACCCCTCATACCTATCAATCTATATGCATAACACTAATATATAGATACCAAAACATATAGATATACACATACATATAAATAAGTATATAGATATAAACTAACACATGCATATATACACACCAACATATATATATATATATAAACATGTAAACATAGCTCTATATATCTAGATACTCCTATAGTATGCACAAATAGACACCCACTAATACGTAAATCCAAATCACCCTAATACATAAACTATATAACATATAAAGGGCTTACATATACATAATTACACATGTACATATAGGGAAATGGGCCAAACAACAAACACATGGGGTGCACCGCACTCGTATCACACTTTTCTATGATACGCTTACGATACGGCCCCCAACTCACAACCAAACGTATCCCGGAGGACACGTACAAGCCCAATACATATACTATGAACAATACATATATAAATTAGAGTGTCTACGTGTCCGTGTCATCATATGATATGCACATGGCCCCGTGTCGGAGGAAAACCCCCAAAATCGACCGTTTCGTCAAATCGACGAGATACAGCCCACACGTATCCAATTGTGGACACGACATAACCTACAAACAACCAATCAAGGGTCAAATAGATCCATTAGATCCATTGACAAGCACTACATGTGCCAATCTCGAAATTCTCCCAAAATTGGCACTAAAAATTGTCATAACTACCACCGTAGGTCTCCAAATGATTACAAATCAAAACCTATTGGTAGCCTATGCATGTGGGGTGGTTTCTCATGGTAAAATCTCAGATTGATAGTCTATAGGAAGGGGGGAAACTGATTTGTACCTATTGGAAGATGGATTCCCAATAAAAATGTTCCAAATGGCAAGTAGTTCCTCTCCTTGTAGATCTTGGCCTCCTCCTCCTTGCTCCTTGCTTGTAGATCCTTGATGTAGAGGCTTCAATGATGAATTTAGAATAAGTTTGGTGAAGATTTGGTGGAGAAATGATGAGGGAATGGAGGGAAAATGGAAGGGGAAATGTAGATCTAGAAATTTGGGGAAGAATTAAAATGAGAGCACTCTCTCTCCTCTCAATTATGGCTGGTCATAAACCCCTCCCCAAGCAATATACAAAGTCCCAAATATCCCTTGGGGCCTCTCATGAAGAAATAATTAGGGAGGGAAGGTTCTAGTCCAATGGTTTCACTAATTAATCATGTTTCTTAATCCATGGGCCTAATTCATGGGCTCAACTTAGACTACTCCAAAAGTTTGTTCATGTTCTCTAATTAAATGGTTAGGTCCACTACACAAGTCCAAAATAAGTCTACACTCTCCACAATTAATAATACAATAATAAATAAATCATGTCATGCACAAATATTAATATAATAATTAATCCTAAAATATTTAATACCCAAAGATAATTACCAAACTACCCTTGGATGGAAATGTGAGGGTGACAGATTGGTTTGGAATTTTCTCCAACTGATAGTCAAAGTTTTGTACTAGCAGTTCCTTAAGCAAACCGTTCATTATTCTTTTTGTCTGTTCGTTAACAAGTCCAAAGTTAGGAAGAAGTGGACTTTTAAAAAATACCAATTCTCATTTTTAAATGATGTTTTGAGTTTCGTTTCCTAAAATTTGTTTCCAACAACACGAATAGACTCATGGTGTGATTCTAAACTCATGATTATATTTAAACTATAATTTTTATGATTTAACTAACTTTTGAACCTATTGTGGATGTGGGCCACTTTGATCAAACATTGGAATTTGGATGGAACTTTTATCTCGCCATGGATCTTTGGACCCTTATTATTCTCGATTATGATACAAAAATTCTGGACTATGTTGAGATTATGATTGGAAGAGCATCTAGTGAGTATCTTTTTCATATCATCACGTTCGTGACAGATACGTTGACTTCAACATATTTTGAGACAAGTATCCTGCACTTCAGTTTTATCCTCTATAATATAATATTTAGTCCTCTACTCTACTAGCGCACATTTTTTATGGTTACACTTAGTTATAGAAACTGGATTTTTATATTACGTACCTTGATTTTCATGGCGGAAGGGAGGATACTAGGAGGCATGTGGTGTACCATGTCCATCATGTCATGACTGCTAGCTGTTGAGTATAGGACTATACCAACAGCCTTATACTAGATTATTCATGACTGCTAGCCGTCTATGACGTGCCTTATTAGTCTTTTACCCCCTATATGCCAACTATGTATTCTAAATACACAAGTACACACATGTAGTTAATTATCATCTTGTAGTAGTTTTATTTTCAAGTCCTGTGATGTTTATGGTTCTCTTATTTCTATGCTTTATAGTACATTACTACTTAGTTTCAGTTTTCACTATTTATCATAATTATTTAGTATAATTCTGTCGTGTATTGGTACTTGCTCCAATCCTGACTGGATCCGTTGACATGTTAGAAAATGATGAAGACTATGCTCCTATCTTCTATGGCCCACAGGACATAGCAGATGACCACGTTGAGAAGCCTGTCTCTACTCAAAAGATTACTTTTGAAGCATAGTTAATTAGCTAGACTACTAGTTTTTTTTTTTGGCATACTAATCGAGTTGTTCCCGATTTAAATTATCTTTTGGCCTGTACTAAAACTATGGATGAATATATGTACAAAAATTATAGTTTTGATATACTAGTATTTACTATTTCTTGTCCTTATTTCTTGTCTAATTAGTCATCTGTTGTGAATGAGCTAGAATAGAAATTATTGTGGATGTAAGAATTATATATGGAATATTGGATGATTATAAAAGAGGTTTAGACAGCGCACTACCGCCGATACTACGGCGTAGGCTGGACGTATTCACGTACTTGTGTCCGATCAACAGGATGCGGGTCGTGACACATTTTTATGGTGGCCCGTGCAGGTCCTGACTTCGTGAATAATGCAATATCTTATGTTAGAACCTAAAGTTAAGATTGGAGATTTGGAAAAACTCATTCACCAATTAGGAAACTCGACATCATACCTTAGTAAATTTTCTATGTTATTTGGAATCCAAATGACTATTTCTAATCATTTTGTTCCTTAAAACTTTCAGAATGGTTCAGACAAGTAATACCGTAGCAGGCTCATCTGAAACCATCGAGCAGGCCGTGTTTGAAACCCATGAGCTTCCTCCTCCACCGGTTACTCTGACTTTTACTATGGATAGAGCGCAGCTACTCGGAGTATTCCGGGACTTATTAATTCCCAGAGGGAGCAGACTACCCTCCTCCGAACCAGCCTTGTGGATGCTCTTCGAACCAAGGAGGCCCCACACCCCCCACAATTGAAGCCAAGAAATGCCAAAGACTTCAAGAACCTTGGACCCCAGGATTTCTATGGGACTGAAGGAATTCTTTATGCCGATGAATGGATAGAGAATGTGGAGCGACTCTTGAAGATTGCTCGAGTCCCTGATGACCTTAAGGTGGAAGTTGCCAGCATATAATTATTTGATATAGCTCAAACTTGGTATAGAGATGAGCCCCAGTTATCAGCTCCAAAAATTACTTGGGAGGAATTTAAAAGGATATTCAAGAATAAATTTTATCCCGAAGTGGCACGAGAAGCCCTCGAAAGTCAATTTGAGAGGCTTGAGCAGGGTAATCTTACTATTGATGAATACACTACTGAATTTAGTAGACTAAGCCATTTCGTAGAATATATGGTCCGTACCCCTGAAGATAGAGCTCATAGATTCAAGAAGGGGCTGTCTCCTGATATCTATCTTGCTATCACCACTAGTCGAGGTTGTACTTATAAAGAAATTCTGAGTGTGGCACAAGGTGTGGAAAGGGACATGGGACCCAAACTGAAGAGGGAAAGAGATGTTGGGACTGGAAGTGTGGGACCCAAAAATCTTCCATTCCATGAACAGTTGTAGCAGAGGGCCCCACAACAACCTCAGTGACTTCCACCTCGAGCTTCAACACCACAGCAGCAACCTCAAGGACAGAACCGACAGTCTCTCATATATGGCTACTGTCAAAAACAAGGCCACACTTGGAAAGTTTGTACGAAAAGGCTGAGAGTATGTCTATTTTTTTATCGGCATCACATCAGATGAAGGACTGTCTTGCTGCTCAAGGACGGACAGTTGTACAAAATACTCCATTGCAGGCCAGGCCCAAGTAATACAGCAGAGAGGACCACCACTCCCATCTCAGCAGCAACGCTTTGCTCAGCATCAACAACAAAAACAACAACAAAGGGGTGCACCTCAACATGGGCGTGCATTTGCAATGACTTTGAAGGAAGCTAAAGCTGCAACAGATGTGATCACAGGTTTTGTGCTTATAAATTCAGTACCAGCAATTACTTTATTTGATTCTGGAGCATCACATTCATTCTTGTCTGAAGATTTTCTCATGAAGCATAACTTAGTCACAGAACCTCTTAGAAGTTACTATAAGATCATTATCGGTGGAGAAATTATTCTGGTTAGTGATGCATGTAACAACTGTCCTATCGCACTATGTGGAAGAGAATTACGTGCTAGGCTACTCGTAATACCAATACTTAGTTTCAATATTATTCTGGGTATGGATTGGTTGAGTAAGCACCACGCCACCATAAATTGTCACAGGGGTAGTGTAATCTTTAGACTCCCTGCCAAGCCAGAATTTGAATTTACTAAAGGTGCCAGAGAATTAGGTAGTAACAAAATTTGTGGATCCCTAGTAACAGAAGAATTGCCACCACCTATCATTTTCGAATATCTTGATGTCTTCCTGAGGATCTCCCAGGATTACCCCCAGACCGAGAAGTTAAATTTTTTATTAGCTTAGTGCCAGGAGCAGCTCTAGTATCTCAGATTCCATATAGAATCAACAAGAAGGAGATAATAGAATTAAATGAGCAGATAAAAGAGTTAGAAGACAAAGGTTTCATTAGGTCTAGTGTTTCGCCATGGGGAGCTCCAGTATTATTTGTGACAAAAAAGGATGGATCATCTCGAATGTGTATTGATTATAGGGCTTTGAATTCTTTCACAATCAAGAATAAATATCTCCAACCAAGGATACATGATTTATTTGATCAATTAAGTGGAGCTCGGGTATTCTCGAAGATTGACTTAAGATCTGGATACCATCAAGTAAGAGTAAGGAAAGAAGACATCCCCAAAACTGCTTTCAACACCCGGAACGGACACTATAAATTTTTAGTGATGTCGTTCGGGTTAACTAATGCTCCAGTAGTATATATGAATTTAATGAACAAAGTCTTCCAAAAATATCTAGACAAATTTGTGGTAGTCTTCATTGATGATATTTTGAATTATTCCAAGACTCCAGAAGAACACTTGAGTCTTGTATTGGAGACATTAAGGAAGGAAAAACTTTATGGAAAACTATCTAAATGTGCATTCTTTCTAGACAAAGTAGAATTTTGGGGGCATGTTGTAACTGGAAATGGCATAGCAGTAGATCCTAAGAAGGTAGCAGCAGTAGAATCATGGCCCACTCCAGACTCTGTAGCAGAAATTAAAAGTTTCTTGGGACTAGCTAGCTATTATCGAAAGTTTGTAAAAGATTTTGCTAGAATTGTTGAACCCTTGACAAAATTAACAAAGAAGAATTAAGAATTTATATGGACTGATGAATGCTAGCATGCTTTCGAGGATTAAAGAAGAGGCTAACAACTGCCCCTATTCTGACTCTACCATCAGAAACTGGAGGTTTTTCTAAATACAGTGATGCATCTGAAAAAGGTCTAGGATGTATTTTGGGGCAGAACAAGAAAGTGATAGCTTATGCTTCAAGGCAGCTTCGACCACATGAAAAAAACTGCCCCACTCATGACTTAGAATTAGCAGATGTAATATTTGCTCTTAAGTTATGGAAGCATTATCTTTATGGAGAAAGAGTTAAAAAATTTACAGATCACAAGAGTTTAAAAATATTTTTACTCATAAAGAATTGAATATGACGCAAAGGAGGTGGCTGGAATTAATGAAAGATTTTGATATCACTCTTCAATATCATCCAGGAAAAGCCAATATAATTGCTGATGCTCTAAGCAGATATCCTATGGTAATGTATTTGACGAGGGACCGACATTTACTAGAGGAATTAGAAAGTTTGGAGATTGAGATAATTATTCCCGGCATAGAAGGACAAATGATGAATTTGAGAATTCAATCAACTTTAATAGACAAAATTAAGGAGACTAGGTTTCAAGATGAAGGCCTACGAAGCATTCGAGCCCAAGTAAAAGTTGGATTATTGAAAGATTTTACAATTCATGAGGATGATTCACTAAGACATAGAGATAGATTATGTGTACCTCAAGTAGATATAAGAGAAAAATTATGCAATAAGAACATATATCTCAATACTCTATACATCCAGGAGCCAACAAAATGTACAAAGATCTAAGAATGTATATTTGGTGGAACGATATGAAAAGAGAAGTAGCCCAGTTTGTCTCATGTTGCTTGGTGTGTCAATAAGTGAAAACTGAAAGACAAAGACCCTGAGGATTACTTCAACCATTACCCATTACAGATTGGAAGTGGAAACACATTACCATGGATTTTATTTCTGGGCTTCCGAGGTTACCTAGTGGAAAGGATGCAATTTGGGTTATAGTGGATAGACTGACCAAGTCTGCACATTTTTTGCCATTCAAAGTGGGACTATCTACAGAAAAGTTGGCAGACTTATACATTCGACAAATTGTTAGACTTCATGGATTTTCAGTCAGCATAGTCTCTGACAGAGATTCAAGATTTACCTCCCACTTTTGGAAGAGCTTACAAACAAGCCTGGGGACTCAACTCAAATTCAGTACAGCTTATCACCCGCAAACTGATGGAAAATCTGAACGAACCATTCAAACACTTGAAGATATGCTCCGGACATGTGTCTTGGATTTTGGAGGATCGTGGGAAGAGTATTTATACCTTGTGGAGTTCTCTTATAATAACAGTTACCAAGCAAGTATCGAAATGACTCCTTTTGAGGCTTTATATTGACGAAGATGTTGTACCCCACTAGCATGGGATGATGTAGGAGAAAGAGCTTTACTGGGGCCAGATATTGTGGTTGATGCAGCCGAGAAGATGAAACAAATAAGGGAAAGACTTCGTGTGGTGTAAGACAGGCAACGCATTGGGCTGATAGTCACCGAAGACCGCTAGAATTTGATGTTGGAGACCAGGTATTCTTGAAGATTTCTCCGACATGTGGCACGATTAGATTTGGTAGAAGTGGAAAGCTCAGTCCTAGATTTATTAGACCATTTGGCATATTGGAGAAAGTCATAGAAGTAGCATACCGCTTGGCATTACCTCCCAATCTAGATGGAGTCCATAATGTGTTTCATGTGTCACAACTGAGAAAGTACGTCGCAGATCCAAGTCACATTTTGGACTATTCAGACATTAAAGTGGGTCCCAGTTTAACTTACCAAGAGAGGCTTGTGGAGATTTTGGACCGAAGGAAAAAGGTTTTAAGGAATCAAGTCATTTCACTTGTCTATGTTGCTTGGAGACATCATTTTCCCGGTGAATCCACTTGGGAGCGAGAAGATAAAATTAGAGAGCGTTATCCATATCTTTTCGAATCTTGAGATATACTTCTCCACTCTTGATTTTACTTTCCGTGCCATGTTTAATCTTAAAATTTCGAGAACAAAATTTATTTAAGGAGGGTAGAATGTTATAACCTATTTCCATGTGAATATATAAATATATTTATATTTATGTTTTATTATTCAATAAATATTATTTTATATTTGTATAAAAGCATAATAATTTATTTACACATTTCTTTTAAAATTTTACGTATAAACCCTTAGTTAAATTATGCAATTACACAAATTATCCATCACCTAAGCTAGCTAATGTGTCATTGAAATAGGAGAGAAAAGACATGTGGCATGGTGCATGAGAAGGGGAGGGTAGAAAGGTCATTTTCATAGGAAATATAATGATGAATTTTTGGAATGAAGAGAGAGGCATCTCTTTGTAATACCACCCACCGAGCCACTCTTCCCCTCTCTTCATTCTCTACTTCTTCATCTTACATTTCTTCTTCCTCCTTCACTTATATCTTCTTCTACTTTATTTTTTTTATATATTAACCACTACCACCATCCCTAAACCTATCCACCACTATTATCAACCACAAAACCTCAACCACCACTCCTTGCCGCCACCTTTTGGTGCCAATGCTGACCCTAACAACTGTCGTGAAAGTTAAATAGGTGAGTTCTAATATGGTGGTTCATTTTTATAGCAATTCAGTCATAACGAGCGACTCTAAATAAAAAAAAATTTGATTTTGAAGCATCATATCTTCTCATTCGATTTATTTTTCCTTGATCCAATTTTTCCATGATGATGTTGGTAAGTTACTCTACCATAGCCTCCAGTTTTGTTTCAAATTATTAAGTTTTGGTACATCAAATTCTAGCATAAAGTTTGCTCCATAAAACTATAAAAATTTGTTTCAAAAATAGTTTTAGAGTGAACTTTGAGCCTCATTTCTCGCACATCAAACCAGGGGATCATCGATTTTTCATCATAAATCAACAGAAGGTATATTACTCTACCAATATCTAGAGTTTTAGCATATTTCATCATGATTTAATAGGTCAAATGATCTTTCCATGTTTGGTTCTCAAACGAAATCATAGAGCAAAGTGAGCTTCATGAACTGCGTTGACAGCATTCAGTCTAAAATTGTTCTTGGAGGTCACTTTGGACTCAGTTTGCCGAAAATATAACCATGTGATTCTCCTCTAGTTTCTTCCTAATTAATATATAGTTGAAACTATACTAGTTCCTGGAGGTTGAGCCATAAATGATATCGTTTGCTTACTCATAATCTATCACAAAAATAGAGAAAATATATATTTCTGCACACTGAATATTGCCAAGTCTGAAACCAGTTTTGATTACAAATTTGAGCTTTGATTCTGGAAAATCCAACCATTGGATTGGTTTAGAATTTTCTCCAACAGATAGTCAAACTTTTGTACTACCATATCCTTAAGGTTGAACCGTTCATTATTCTTTTTGACTGTTCGTTAACAAGCCCAAAGTTAGAAAGAAGTAAACTTTTAAAAAATATCAATTCTCGTGTTTAAATGACGTTTTGAGTTTCATTTCCTAAAATTTTGTTCCAACAACACGAGTAGACTCGTGGTGTGATTCTAAACTCATGGTTATATTTAAACTATAATTTTTATGATTTAACTAACTTTTGAACCTATTGTGGATGTGGGCCGCTTTGATCAAATATTGGAATTTGGATGAAACTTTTATCTCGCCATGGATCTTCGGACCCTTATTATTCTCGATTATGATACAAAAATTCTAGACTATGTTGAGATTATGATTGAAAGATCATCTAGTGAGTATCTTTTTCATATTGTCACGTTCGTGACAGATACGTTGACTTTAACATATTTTGAGGCAAGTACCCTACACTTAAGTTTTATCCTCTATAATATGATATTTAGTCATCTACTCTACTAGCGCACATTTTTTTATTGTTACACTTGGTGATAGAAACTAGATTTTCAAATTATGTACCTTAATTTTCGTATCGGGAGGGAGAATACTAGGAGGCATGTGGTTTACCCTGTCCATTATGTCATGACTGCTAGCTGTTGAGTATACGACTGTACCAACAGCCTTATACTCGATTATTCCTGACTGCTAGCCGTCTATGACGTGCCTTATTAGCCTTACAACCTCTACATGCAACCTATGTATTCTAAATACACAAGTACACACAAGTAGTTCATTATCATCTTATAGTAGTTTTATTTTCAAGTCCTGTGATATTTATGATTCTCTTATTTCCATGCTTTATAGTACATTACTACTTAGTTCCAGTTTTCACTATTTATCATGATTATTTAGTATAATTATGTCATGTATTAGTACTTGCTCCAATCTTGACTGGATCCATTGACATGTTAGGAAATGATAAAGACTATGCTCCTACCTTCTATGGCCCATAGGACATAGCAGATGACCACGTTGAGGAGCATGTCCCTACTCAGGAGATTACTTTTGAAGCGTAGTTAATTAGCTAGACTAATTTTTTTTTTGGCATAATATTCTGGTTGTTCCCTATTTAAATTATCTTTTGGCATGTACTAAAACTATGGATGAATATATGTACAAAAACTATAGTTTTGATATACTGGTACTTCCTATTTCTTGTCCTTATTTCTTGTCTATTTAGTTATCTGTTGTGAATGAGCTAGAATAGAAATTATTGTGGATGTGAGAATTATATATGGAATGTTGGATAATTATAAAAGAGGTTTAGATAGCGCACTACCGTTGATACTGCGACGTAGGCTGGACGTATTCATGTACTCGTGTCCGATCAACAGGATACGGGTCGTAATAGATACATATGACTGAAAAGGCCTGAAATATGAGATTTGAAGACGATATTACTATGTTGCCTCAAGTCAAGGAGTTTCTCAAGTTACGTCAAAAACTTGAGGATGATGGCATGCCCTTAAACGACGCCTTTGTCGTGGGGGGTATTGTGGCCAAGCTTCCGCCTGGATGGAACAATTTTATCTCGGACATGCAATGGAAGAAGATGCAAATAAGCCTTGATCAACTACTGCACAACATCCATGTTAAAGATGAGTTGATGGCTCAAAACAAAGTGGACACGTTGTCCAAGCAGTAGGCAAAAGTCAACTTGGTGCATGCGGACGACTCCAAAGGGAAGCATAAGGCTTCTCAATACAAGAAGAAGGACTTCAACCATCTCAAGGTGAAGTCGGCTTCGCTCAAGTCGAAGCCAAAGCCCAAGTCAGAAGTGACTTGCTTCAACAGTGGCAAGTAGGGCCACTACCGGAGAGACTGCAGATCTAAACCCAAACAAACAGAGCAAGGTGAGCCTAACAAGATTGCTATGATTGTGCAGGTTGTGACAGCTGGTGTTAACACTGACTGGTGGGTGGACACTGGCGTATCCTACCATATTTGCTCAAAAAAGGAGTTATTTACTACCTACAAGCCTACAACTAAGAAGGTCATGGTGGCAAACCCTGCGCAAGCAAAAGTACTTGGAACCGGAGAGGTGGTACTGAATCTGACTTCGGGGAAGTCACTGACACTTCACGATATGAAGCACGTACCGGTAATAGCCAAAAATCTGGTCTCGGAAAGTCTGCTATGCAACGCAAGCCTAAGGATGGCCAATACTGGACAGATGGTGATGTCGCATAAAGGAACATACTTCGAAAAACCATTTTGTACCGAAGGGAAGTTCAAACTTCTGCTTGTAACTCCTGCAAACAATATTAATGTGGTCTCTTCTTCTGGTTATTCTCTTGAGTTATGGGATAATAGACTAGGACATGTTTATTGTAAAAGAATAAATAAGATGTCTAGTCTAGGGATTATCTTTAAATGTGGGGGTAATGAGGTAGAGAAGTGTGAGGTCTGTGCTCAGACAAAGATCACAAGAAAATTGTTCAAACGGATTAACTGAAGCACATATCTTCTGGAGTTGGTGTACACAGATATCTATGACTTCAAACAGTTCTCCACAAAGGCCAGTATGAAGTATTTCATTATATTCATCGACGACTACTTAAAGTATGCGTTCGTCTATCTGCTCAAGTCAAAAGATGAAGCATTCAAGAAGTTCAAGGAGTTTAGGGCTGAGGCTGAACGTCAAACAGGATAACAACTCAAGAGACTCAGAAGTGATCGATACGGAGAGTATAGGTCTATTGAATTTGCATCGTTCTACAAAGAATATGGAATTATCAATGAGACAACTACTCCGTATTCTCTTCAATCAAATAGAGTAGCTGAAAGAAAGAACATGACGTTGACAGAGATGATGAACTCAATTTTGTTAACTGCAGGTCTTCTAAACTGCTTCTGGGAAGAAGTTGCGCTTACGGCTACGTTCATTCTGAATAGAGTGTCGTACGCAACTTCTGATATCACTCCTCATGAACTCTGGTTCAAAGTTAGACCCAACTTGAATTTCATTCGAGTGTGGGGGTTCCTGGTATATGTGAAGCTTCCGGACTTGAAGATTCAGAAGCTGGGTACGATGACTACAAAGACCATCTTCTTGGGATATGCTGAAAAGAGTGATGCTCGAAGGTTACTTGATATTGAGTCAAATTATATCATCGAGTCTCCCGATGCAGAATTCTTTGAAGATAAGTTTGTAAGGCACAAGAACATTGTTATCGCGGACATTCCGGAGAATAGTGTGAGTACATAGGAGAGCAACACTTCCCATAAAGATGTAGTCCAAGAAAAAGTTGTCATTACAGAGATAACATTCGAACCAGAACTCGCAGAGCCGCTGTCTAAGCGAGTAAGGAGACACAAGGACTTCGGAGATAATTTTGTAATCTATCATATGGAAGCAGATCCGCTTACCTTTGATGAGACGATGAAGACCAGAGATGTTGTCATCTGGAAGGAGACTATCAATGATGGGTATGATTCAATAACCTCCAACAACACTTGGGTGTTGGTCGATCTACCTGAAGAAGCAAAATCGATCGGATGCAAGTGAATCTTCAAGAAGAAGATGAAGGTCAATGGAACAGTTGATAAGTTCAAGGCAAGACTGATAGCCAAGGGGTTTTCTCAGAAGCAGGGGATCGACTACTTCGACACATATGCTCCAGTAGCGCGGATGACGACCATCAGGATGTTGATTGTTCTAAGTACAATTCACAAGCTAGTCATTCATCAAATGGATGTTAAGACAACATTTTTGAATGGAAAATTGACCGAAGAGATTTATATGCAACAACCAGAAGGATTTATCATCAAAGGGCTTGAAGACAAAGTCTGCAAGTTGGTTAAATCGTTATACGGTCTGAAGCAAGCTCCCAAGATGTGGCACGAAAAGTTTGATAAAGTCATAAGATCAAATGGCTACAGGGTCAATTAAATGGATAATTGCATTTACACTAAGTTCGCTGATGGGGGAGGAGTCATCATTTGTCTATACGTGGATGACATGTTAATCCTGGGTACGGATCTAGCACGTGTCACTAAGAAAAAAAAGTTCCTCTCATCTAAGTTTAGTATAAAGGACTTAGGGAAAGCTGATGTTATCCTGGAGATAAATATCATTCGGACACAATGGAGTGGCGTTGTCACAGTCTCATTATATCAAAAAAATGCTCACTCGCTATGGATATCAGGATCTTCCAAGGATCGATACTCCGTACAGGTGTGACAAGAAGCTGAAGCCAAACCAAAGGAAAAGTGTCAGGCAGCTGGAGTACGCAAGCGTCATCGGAAGTCTGATGTATGTAACAACTGCGACTAGGCCTGACATAGCTTTCGCTGTGGGGATGCTGAGTCGGTTCACGAGCAATCCAGGAGTGGAGCATTGGAAAACTGTGAAGAGAGTGATGAGATATCTCAAGAGCACTCAGAAGTATGCACTGCACTACAACGATTATCCGACATTAGTGGAAGGCTTCAGTGATGCAAGTTGGTGTTCAGAAGTAGAGAACGAAAGGTCCACAGGAGGATACATCTTTTCTATGGGTGGAGCTACTATATCATGAAAGTCAAAGAAGCAGACTATGCTCTCTCATTTCTCGATAGAATCTGATTTTTATGCACTGGCTGCTGCAGCGGATGAAGAAGAGTGGATTCGGGACCTCATGTATGATCTTCCAGTGGTGGGTGCGCAGATTCGGCCGGTACCGATTTACTGTGATAACCAAGCGACTGCAGTGGTAGAATCAAATGATCTCTTCAATGGCAAAAAGAGGGCTGTACGACTAAGGCACAGGACAGTGAATGATCTTGTCAAGAATGGAGTCATTGACGTGATTGACGTTCGAAGCCAGAAAAATCTAGCCGATCCGTTCACCAAAGGTCTTAAGTGCCAGCTGGTCAATGATACAGCAATCATGATGGGCTTGAAGACATTCTGATATTGTGTCTTTGTAATCCTACCATTTAGTTTTATGCTATTAGTACAAAGAGAAATCTACTTGGCATCTAGCTACTAGTTCAAGGGACGATCATTGACTAGAAGAATATCAAGAACGGTGGGTAGTCCTTTGAGACATTGAGGGTTTACGGACCCAGAACAACTGTTGTCTACTAATTCTTTTATGTAGAACAAGTCCTGTGGGAGGATGGCTTATACGCCTTAATGAGTTCTCAGATATTTTGAATGTATGGTGTGCTTAACAGGAAGCACGGTAGCGCAACACTACAAAGGAGCATAAGGTATCCATGCTACAGTGGGTGACACCATCAAAAGATTCCTCAGTAAGGGTAATGCCTCGGCTTTGTGAGCCATGTCACAGCAGCGTAGCATCGCACATAGGCAGGTAGCCTAATGATGTAGAATGAAGAGTGTAGACAGCACTACAAAGAGGCCAGTGTCCTCATGTTACAGTGGTGTGACACCACAGAGGTAAAAGATGTAAATCCTTGGCTACGTGAGCCATGTCACAGCGGCGTAATACCGCAAGGAAGCGCAAGACTTCATGCTGGATAGTTTGGCACTACAAAGAGGCTGGGACCTCATGCTACAGTGGCAAGAGACCACGATGAGGTATAGCCTCGGCTCTGGGCCATGTCATAGCGGAGTAGCACCGCAAAGAAGCTCGAGGCTTCATGCCAAGGACTCTTTACAAGAACTCACCTGAGTGTATGGAAAGAGATATAGGTCATCTCTTGAGAAAAAACTTGTAGACGCCCAAAATATATACACCGAAACCAGGCGTGCACAGGGTCTTCAATGTGCAACCGGAAGCACAGCTGATGTCATTGTGTGAGTGAAAAGAATTGCAGCTATGGTGTAGAATTTAAGGCTTAGTCCATTCTTGTATCATATTGTTGTTTGACCCATGCTAGAAGATTCAAGTTGAAGCGATATCTATCCTAATGCATGATGGGCAGTCACTGTGGGGAACTCTCAACCAATATATATATAGAGATATTTGGGGGATTATTGGTGTTATTTTCTTTAGACTAGTAAAAATAGTCCCACATTGGCTACACCACCAAGTGGGTATCTCAATATAATATTTTGTATGAGTTGAGATATGCACATTGGGTGTGGTGGGGCACATGGGTGCCATGTGGGGGTATTTTCCTAGAAGGAAAAATGATTAACTCATCAATGAAAGCATTTATGCTTTTTGTCATTCTCTTGAAATTATTTCCATAGGAGCTTAGCGACTCGGACTCGGGCGCAAAGAGGCACTTTGTTGGCACACTTTGTAGGCGCACTTAGCACGTCAGCATCGGCGCAGGCGCTTGTGCGCATTTGATGCGCTCTCATGCGCGATCGCATGGGCGGGTCGCATGCGTGGTCGCATGGGCAAACCGCATGGACGGGTCGCATGGGCAGGCTGCATGGGCAAGCCGCATGCGTTGCCGCATCGGTTATCTCATGCGCTGCCGTATGGGTTTTCGCATGCGCTGCGGCTTGCGTTGTCGCATGCACTGCATCTTGCGCTGCGACTTGCGCTGCCGCATGCGTTGCTGCTGCTGCGGATATATTTAAACGGTTATGGAAACATATGGTCAGTTATTCTGATCCGTTTTTTGTGGGATTTGAAATTAATTCGTACCTATCTTTTTGGGATTCGTAATTAATTTGTTCCTATCTTTCCGTAACTTTTTGGCGGTAAGGGTTTTCACCCTCTCCCTATAAATACTCTCTTCGTGCCTCTTTGAGAACTTACTTCAAAATTAGGAGACAAAGAGAGTTGTTATTGCCGCCATCGTTAGAGTCCAGTGAGTTCTTGCGAGTCCAAACAGAGGTTACAGCGAGCATTCCATAAGTTCTTCATGAACTTGCTGGTTCCTGGAAGCATATCTTGTGGGGGCGAATCTTGCTTTGAGCAACGGTGATCTTTATCACCCCAGCAAGCAAAGTCACTTCTTCTTCTTCCTCTCTTCTGTGAGTTGTAACTATGTTTTGTCCGTCTGCAACTGCGATTGCAAGAAAGAACGAGAGATTCATTTTCTAGTTATTGTTGTATCAGCAGGTTGTAACATGATTCTTATATATATTTCTTCGTGGAGATCGAGAATAGTCAGAGTGAAAATTTTTGTGCAAACGACCACGTGATTTTCCATCATTGATTTAGTCTCGGAAACCACATTCCTATATGAATTTTATTATTGAAAGTACAAATCTAAATTTTTTTCACACTTATCAATTAGCAAACAGGCCCTAACAAATCTCAAAGGAAGAGTAAATTACTTAATTTTCCATATATTGACCAAAATTTGCAAAATATCAATATATCGTTATCTGACTCTTTTAGGCGACACAAATAGGCTGGCATATTTACTTCATTCAGTGAAAAAAGACTAGCCTGCTACGTATTAATCTTTCAGGGAAATTTTTTATTTTCTTTTTCTTTCTTTCTTGTTTATGCAATCATCAAAGTCCGAGCATTAAATATTATATTAGAGGATGAAATTATGATAACAATTAGTGTAAACACCCTAAATTTCAGACATAAGATTTATATAATTTTCCGTATTTTCGGTATTTTTTTGGAATTTATCACTGAGGTTTGTGGGTTAAATAATTTTAAGTGTGACTAAATGGAGTTAAAATGTTCTGGAAGTAAAAATTTATGGTGTATAATGGAGAACCGGACGCATGGCATTTTTCGGTGAATTTATCGGACACCGGAGCAACGTATCGAGGACCATTAGCTATTGGGATTGCGAACCAAACCGAACCCGAACCAAACCCACCCGAAACCCGCAAGGGAAACCCTAGCCGCCGGATTTTACTGTGCATAGCCTATAAAATCTCCCCTTCGGCGTTCGTGCCCAGCCCTAGCCGCCGCGACGTCATCTTCTCCCAACTCATAGTTGCCGAAACCCTTGATCCCCACCGCCGATCCTGCTGGAAGCCGACGCCACCCTCGACGCCGAGACTCCCTCAGCCCATCGACGAACCCTCGACGCCGAGACTCCCACAGCCCATCGACGAACCCCTGACGCCGAGACTCCCTCAGCCCATCGACGAACCTAGGCCCCCAGCGCCACCGCCTCACAGCGACTCCGCCACCGCCCAGGGACACGCCGACGTCGACCTGCCGATTCATCGCCGCTCGATCACCCATCCAGCCCGAGACCCCGCTGAACCTCCGAGCGGCTCGACAGCAGCCCCAAGCCGCTGCCGACTTCGCCGTAGCCATCAAGATCTCCTCTCCGTCGGTCGACCAGGACGCGAGCGACGGACACGGACAGGAGCTCGATCCGGACACGGTGACCAGAACGCGGCTCGCGTCAATTTGGTTTCCGGACACTCAGAATTCAGCACTCACCAGGCCCTGTTCAGGTACAGGTTTCTTCCTTATCGTAACTCCGTTTTCAATTCCGTCGATTGCTATGCGTAGACTGTATAACCCTCTCGGTGCCCGTGCAACTCGCTCGGTGCATCGCGTCCTGTAGTGATCGTACACCGCGATCCAAAAACAGGAAAAACAACGCCCTGTTTCACCCCGGAACTGAGTTCGCCCCGTCAATCGGGACAACTTGGTCGTACGCGGTCTTTACCAAACTGTGCGCGACGTTGATACGGTCGTGTAGGATTTCGCAGAAGTCGATTTGGAGGTGCGTGCACCCCGGAATCAACGCGTATCCGCCGACGACACCCCGTATCCGTCGATTCTGAAACACGCTGTAACTTCGTGTACACACGTCGGATCGAGACGAAACTTGCGCCATCGGATCCGTAGTAATACGCTGGTCCTGTGAGCCAAGTTTGGTTCGATTCTGAGAACGTTGACAAAATCACGTATCGTGGGCCCCACAGGCTCCACTTGACGGGTGATTTTGTGATCGGCTCATCGGAATCCAATTCTGGAAGTTCCGTTGGGTTCGTATCGTCGTTCCTGACTTGTAGACACTGAGTTTGCGGAATTTGGAGACCTTTGACCCAGACGCGCTTTTCGGTGCAAAGTGGGCCCACATGTGGAACCCGCTTTGGCCCGAAAATGACCTTTTTGCCCCTGTGTCCAAATTGGACGTAAGGACAGGCATTTCCAGCTATTTGACATCTTCTGAGACTGTTGGTGATATTTATTACAGCTTTTGGAGTAGACCCCACCGGATCCACTGATACCAGGACAGTTGTTGATACTCGGACATCAGGCAAGTGTACCTTGCCACTCTATGCAGCTTAGTTATTTATTTTCCTTGCTATATATATATTGCTGTGCATGCTCAACCTAGGACCGTGTGACGTACTTAGCGTCCGATTATCAGTCGGGTGCCGACACTGTACGCAGTGTTGGGTACGGTCATCTAGAGATGGACATTCGTGACACTTTATATTCTCATACTTGTCTTATCAAGTACCATATGACCCAGGACACTTGACACTATTCATGAGACAGGATTTTCCCGAGATATTCGTGGTGATTCTGTATAGGATACAGGACATGGACATTATACTACTAGATACTTTATGACTGGTTGTATTAGCTATGATCGCGCTTGACATGGGCATGAGACGTTGTGGTCATGATATGCGTGGTTATATTGGGTGGGGAGAGACACACAGGCTACAGGCTGTATTTATGTATATCTTCTAATATTGAGAGGTCGTAGACTCTCGTAGCAGAGCTAGACCCACTGACGGTTATTACCGCTACCGGCTCCCCGACACAGAGCTTGTAGTGGCTCAGCCTGAGACTAGTGATGCTCTCACTTGCATTTACACTTAGATGGTTACATATTTACCCCTTTGTTTCATTTAGTTATATATTGCTGCACTGCTTATCTGTATTTATTGGCATGAGCTTTCTTGTACCTTGCTATGTCCCCTGAGGACCTGGATCCGGATTTTTGTCCCCAGATTTTGCAGACGAGGTTTATCCCGAGGTTTACGGGACCGGAGCAGGAGCTGATCCAGGAGTTGTACCACCATCCGAGGACGAGGTCTTAGCTGAAGACTTCTCTTGAGCATCCTTGTTTATGCTCAGCTTTTATTATTTATTTCAGTCTTTGATATTCTGGTCAAATGAACCATTGTACTAGATATTTATCGGGTTGTTCCCCGAAGTACTATGTGAGACTGGATGATGATTTACATTCCTTATTTATTCTGTGGATCATGTTTATGTCTTGTGTGGATGAGATTAGTTGTACCATGATTGTCGTAGACTTGTTTTACAGCTTAAGTATGCCCTGATGGATCCCTTATAGTGAGTTGGTCCATCGGTGCGTACTGCTGGCCATTGCCACGTGTCTGGTCCCACGGTATTTTGGGACTGGGGCGTGACATGGTTTTTGTGGTGGCCCATGCAGGTCAACGACTAAATTGTTCGGTTTCAACTTAGGGACCGAACCAGCCTGCCCTAAGGATAGGATAAGTTCTAGGTTCTCATCCATTATTTAACCATTGTTGAACTCTATATCGAACTCGAAATATTTTTACTTGAACTGCATCCTGTATTGATTCCTCTGAGCGTTCTCATAGTTTATCTTTTGATTTCAGAGCAATGGATTTCGGGAACAGAGATGATATTCCTTTGGATACGCCACACGACGCTGTGGTTACTTATGGAGACGGAGTGACTCCAGGGAGTGGAGGACCAGCATCGCAGAGCGATCAAACCGGACAGCCTAATCCAAGGTTCCGGAGAGATGACATCCCACCTCCACCACAGTTCACTCCCCAGATGCCAGTATTTCCGCCAGGACAAGCCATGGACGGGCAACAAATATTCCAGATGATGTATGCTATGATGCAAGCACAGCAACAGATTCAGCAGGAGGCCCATCGGCAGGAGGCCGAGTATCTGAGGACCAGCCTGGTATCCGCATTGGAGCAGGCAAATCCCCCAACGAGGCGAACAGCGACGGGATCTATCACTGATTTCCGTCACCTCAAACCTCGCATATTTTCTGGTAAGGAAGGGCCAACGGAAGTTCATGAGTGGCTCACCAATATTCAGCATCAGTTGGAAGCCGCTGAACTTCCGAGAGAGAAGTGGATGACTGCAGTTAGAATGCAGTTAACTGATAATGCGCATCACTGGTGGCTAGCAGAAGAGAGGAGACTTGGACAGGACAGAGTCACATGGGAAGAGTTCTCTAGACTCTTCCAAGAGATGTACATCCCGGCAGTCGCACGGTCAGAGCTCAGAGACAGGTTCAACCGCCTTATCCAAGGCAGCATGTCAGTAGAGGAATACAATGCAGAATTTATTCGCCTGAGCCGCTTTGCCCCGACATTGATCTCGACGGAGGAAGAAAAAGCAGAGAAGTTCTTTGACGGCTTGAAGTTCGAACTTCAGAGAGTGATTGGATCGGTAGCACCTACCTCTTATACCGATGTCCTTGCAGCAGCCCGACGCTTGGAGCGCGTCGCTAGAAGGGAGACTAACCTGAAGAGGCCTATCACATCAGCACCATCCAGGCCAGCACATGGAGATTCGGCAAAGCGAACCCAGAGGGGTATGCCAGATAGAGCAGCATATAGAGACAGACCTCTTTCTACTTGTCACCACTGCGGCAAGGTAGGACACATTGAGAAGGAATGCAGGCGTAAGTTGGGACTATGTTTGAGCTGCGGATCCAGCCAGCACTTTTCCAGGGACTGTTCCGAATGCCGAGACGGAGCACCAAGACTAGCATTACCTGCACCACGACCAGCTTATCCAGCAGCAGGAGCCCAACAGACAGGAGTTGGTGGGGTCAGACCACCAGCCCCCGAAGGGAACCAGCAGAGACCACCCCTGGCACCACAGGCAGCCCTATTTCATCAGCAGCAGCAGCAGCAGAGAGGTCCAGCTCAGGGACGGGGACAGGCATTCCCATTAGCTGTTGAGGAGGAGGCTACAGCAGGCGAGGTCATCGCAGGTACTATTTTAGTAGCTTTATTACCTGCTGTAGTTTTATTTGATTCTGGAGCATCGCATTCATTTATAGCAGCTAGCTTTGTAGCCACCCATAGAGTAGCTACCGCACCCCTCCCGAAGATGAAGAGGATTCTTACGGGAGGTGGTATTATTCCGGTTAGTGACGTCTGTAGATCATGTTCTGTAGTCGTATGTGGCCGAGAAATGCGAGCGCAGTTTCTGATATTTTTTATGCCTGACTATGACGTTGTACTTGGTATGGACTGGTTGAGTCAGTACCATGCGACTCTTGATTGTCGGCTTGGGAAGGTTATATTTAGACCGCCTGGCCACCCAGAATTCGAGTTTCTCCGCGGAGCAGTAGAGCAAGGAGTTCAGCCTACTCTTAGGGTATTATCTGTAGAAGAGGAGACAGGTTACCCAAGAGTCATATCAGAATTTGTGGACGTATTTCCTGATGATCTTCCAGGTTTACCGCCTGATCGGGAAATAGAATTCACAATAGACTTAACTCCAGGAGCAGAGCCAATCACTTCATCGGTTTATCGGCTAGCACCTAAGGAGTTAGTGGAGTTGAAGGAACAGGTAGATGATCTTTTGGAGAAGGGTTTCATTCGCCCCAGTATTTCACCTTGGGGAGCACCCATCTTATTTGTGCCGAAGAAGGATGGAACAGTACGGTTGTGCATTGATTACAGGGCACTGAATGCCGTGACCATCAAGAACAGGTATCCCTTACCACGCATTGATGATCTATTCGATCAATTGAGTGGTGCAAGGGTATTCTCGAAGATTGACCTTAGATCCGGCTATCATCAGATCAAGGTAAGGAAGGAAGACATCCCGAAGACAGCTTTCAGGACGAAGTATGGGTATTATGAGTTCTTGGTGATGCCGTTTGGTTTAACCAACGCGCCAGCAGTGTTTATGAGCTTAATGAACAGGGTCTTTCATCAGTTCTTGGATAAATTCGTAGTGGTGTTCATTGATGACATTCTCATATATTCCAAGAGCCCTGAAGAGCACGAGGAGCATCTTAGAATCGTGTTAGAGACCTTGAGACAGGAGAAGTTATATGCCAAGCTCAGTAAGTGTGAGTTCTGTATGGACAGAGTGCCTTTCTTGGGACACATCATATCAGGAGAAGGACTTTCAGTGGATCCAGAGAAGGTTGCAGCAATTGAGACATGGCCTACACCCACATCAGTCGCAGAGGTGAGAAGTTTTCTCGGACTTGCGGGATATTACCGAAGGTTTGTAGAGAATTTCTCGAGGATTGCAGAACCAATGACGAAGCTGACACGGAAGGATCAGGAGTTTGTATGGACAGAAGACTGCCAGAAGGCTTTTGAAGAACTGAAGAGAAGATTAACGACAGCACCTGTCTTGACTCTTCCTTCAGGGTCAGGAGATTTTGTTGTTTATAGTGATGCATCAGGCAGTGGACTAGGATGTGTTTTGATGCAACACGGCAAGGTCATTGCTTATGCGTCAAGACAGTTGAAGGACCACGAGAAGAACTACCCGACACATGATCTGGAGCTAGCAGCTGTTATATTTGCACTGAAGATATGGAGGCACTATCTTTATGGAGAGAGGGTAGAAATCTTTACTGATCACAAGAGTCTGAAGTATGTGTATACACAGAAGGAGCTTAACATGAGACAGAGACGCTGGCTAGAACTGATGGTAGATTTTGACATAGATCTGCAGTATCATCCGGGAAAGGCGAATGTGGTTGCAGATGCACTCAGCAGGAAGCCTACGGCGTATTTCTTGACGATGCAGCCCAAGTTATTGAGAGATTTACAGGAGCTACAGATAGAGGTTATCGTACCGGGACAGAATGGATTGATGGCTAACCTTGAGATTCGGTCATCACTCGTGGAGAAGATTAAAGAGGCATTGCCCATCGATGCTAGATTCCGAAGACTCAAGGAAAGGACAGAAGCCGGCATCCAGACAGGACTACGCATCCATGAAGACGGGACATTGAGATTTGGAAACCGCTTGTATGTTCCAAATGGAGAATTAAGACAGGAGTTAATGACCGAAGCACATAGCTCTATGTACTCTGTTCACCCAGGAGGAACCAAGATGTATCGGGACTTGAGACAGTATTACTGGTGGCATGGAATGAAGAGAGAGATCGCAAGATTTGTGGCCAAATGCTTAGTATGTCAACAAGTGAAGGCCGAATATCAGAGAACTGCAGGTATGTTACAACCGCTCCCGATACCGGAATGGAAGTGGGAGCATATCACGATGGATTTTGTCACAGGATTTCCGAAGAGCCCCAGCGGAAGAGATGCAGTTTGGGTTATAGTGGATCGACTCACTAAATCGGCACACTTCTTGCCATTTAGAGTTGGACAGTCCACAGAGGTACTAGCTGACATGTATATGCGACAAATCGTCAAATTACATGGAGTACCTGTTAGTATTGTATCGGATCGAGATTCGAGATTTACATCTCATTTCTGGAGAAGCATGCAAGAGAGTCTAGGCACCAGACTCAAATTCAGCACGGCATACCACCCGCAGACAGATGGACAATCGGAGCGCACCATTCAGATCTTGGAGGACATGTTGCGATCATGTATGCTAGATTTCGGAGGATCTTGGGAAGATCATTTGCACTTAGTAGAGTTCTCCTACAATAACAGTTATCAGGCCAGCATTCAGATGGCGCCATTTGAAGCTTTATACGGACGGAAGTGCAGATCACCTGTGTGTTGGAGTGACGTTGGTGAACGTCAGATACTGGGACCAGAATTGGTAACGCAGACAGTGGAGAAGGTGAAGCAGATACAGAATCATCTACGAGCAGCTCAGGACAGACAGAAGCATTTGGCAGATACACACAGGCGTCCCCTAGAGTTCAAGGAAGGAGAACATGTGTTCTTGAGAATTTCGCCCACTCATGGTACTATCAGATTCGGGAGCAGAGGCAAGCTGAGCCCAAGGTATATTGGGCCATTTGACATTCTAGAGCGCGTTGGTGAGGTGGCTTACCGGCTTGCATTACCTCCATCCTTAGAGGGAGTGCATGACGTATTCCACGTCTCACAGCTGCGAAGGTACGTGACCGACCCAAGTCACGTAGTCGATCATTCAGAGATCGCAGTAGGCCCGAGCTTGAGGTATGAAGAGCAACCAGTTGGCATCCTCGACGTCAGTGAGAAGACATTACGGGGACAGACGATCAGACTGGTCCGAGTAGCATGGAAACATCATTCACCAGGCGAATCGACTTGGGAACGAGAAGATAGTATGCGTCAGCGATACCCCCACTTGTTCGAGGAGGCAGTTGTAAACTAGGCCACCTTGTATTTCCATTACCCTTCTTTAGTAGCTTATTCTTTGATTGCGAGGACGCAATCCTTTTAAGGAGGGAAGATTGTAAACACCCTAAATTTCAGACATAAGATTTATATAATTTTCCGTATTTTCGGTATTTTTCTGGAATTTATCACTGAGGTTTGTGGGTTAAATAATTTTAAGTGTGACTAAATGGAGTTAAAATGTTCTGGAAGTAAAAATTTATGGTGTATAATGGAGAACCGGACGCATGGCATTTTTCGGTGAATTTATCGGACACCGGAGCAACGTATCGAGGACCATTAGCTATTGGGATTGCGAACCAAACCGAACCCGAACCAAACCCACCCGAAACCCGCAAGGGAAACCCTAGCCGCCGGATTTTACTGTGCATAGCCTATAAAATCTCCCCTTCGGCGTTCGTGCCCAGCCCTAGCCGCCGCGACGTCATCTTCTCCCAACTCATAGTTGCCGAAACCCTTGATCCCCACCGCCGATCCTGCTGTAAGCTGACGCCACCCTCGACGCCGAGACTCCCTCAGCCCATCGACGAACCCTCGACGCCGAGACTCCCACAGCCCATCGACGAACCCCCGACGCCGAGACTCCCTCAGCCCATCGACGAACCTAGGCCCCCAGCGCCACCGCCTCACAGCGACTCCGCCACCGCCCAGGGACACGCCGACGTCGACCTGCCGATTCATCGCCGCTCGATCACCCATCCAGCCCGAGACCCCGCTGAACCTCCGAGCGGCTCGACAGCAGCCCCAAGCCGCTGCCGACTTCGCCGTAGCCATCAAGATCTCCTCTCCGTCGGTCGACCAGGACGCGAGCGACGGACACGGACAGGAGCTCGATCCGGACACGGTGACCAGAACGCGGCTCGCGTCAATTTGGTTTCCGGACACTCAGAATTCAGCACTCACCAGGCCCTGTTCAGGTACCGGTTTCTTCCTCATCGCAACTCCGTTTTCAATTCCGTCGATTGCTATGCGTAGACTGTATAACCCTCTCGGTGCCCGTGCAACTCGCTCGGTGCATCGCGTCCTGTAGTGATCGTACACCGCGATCCAAAAACAGGAAAAATAACGCCCTGTTTCACCCCGGAACTGAGTCCGCCCCGTCAATCGGGACGACTTGGTCGCACGCGGTCTTTACCAAACTGTGCGCGACGTTGATACGGTCGTGTAGGATTTCGCAGAAGTCGATTTGGAGGTGCGTGCACCCCGGAATCAACGCGTATCCGCCGACGACACCCCGTATCCGTCGATTCTGAAACACGCTGTAACTTCGTGTACACACGTCGGATCGAGACAAAACTTGCGCCATCGGATCCGTAGTAATACGCTGGTCCTGTGAGCCAAGTTTGGTTCGATTCTGAGAACGTTGACAAAATCACGTATTGTGGGCCCCACAGGCTCCACTTGACGGGTGATTTTGTGATCGGCTCATCGGAATCCAATTCTGGAAGTTCCGTTGGGTTCGTATCGTCGTTCCTGACTTGTAGACACTGAGTTTACGGAATTTGGAGACCTTTGACCCAGACGCGCTTTCCGGTGCAAAGTGGGCCCACATGTGGAACCCGCTTTGGCCCAAAAATGACCTTTTTGCCCCTGTGTCCAAATTGGACGTAAGGACAGGCATTTCCAGCTATTTGACATCTTCTGAGACTGTTGGTGATATTTATTACAGCTTTTGGAGTAGACCCCACCGGATCCACTGATACCAGGACAGTTGTTGATACTCGGACATCAGGCAAGTGTACCTTGCCACTCTATGCAGCTTAGTTATTTATTTTCCTTGCTATATATATATTGCTGTGCATGCTCAACCTAGGACCGTGTGACGTACTTAGCGTCCGATTATCAGTCGGGTGCCGACACTGTACGCAGTGTTGGGTACGGTCATCTAGAGATGGACATTCGTGACACTTTATATTCTCATACTTGTCTTATCAAGTACCATATGACCCAGGACACTTGACACTATTCATGAGACAGGATTTTCCCGAGATATTCGTGGTGATTCTGTATAGGATACAGGACATGGACATTATACTACTAGATACTTTATGACTGGTTGCATTAGCTATGATCGCGCTTGACATGGGCATGAGACGTTGTGGTCATGATATGCGTGGTTACATTGGGTGGGGAGAGACACACAGGCTACAGGCTGTATTTATGTATATCTTCTAATATTGAGAGGTCGTAGACTCTCGTAGCAGAGCTAGACCCACTACCGGTTATTACCGCTGCCGGCTCCCCGACACAGAGCTTGTAGTGGCTCAGCCTGAGACTAGTGATGCTCTCACTTGCATTTACACTTAGATGGTTACATATTTACCCCTTTGTTTCATTTAGTTATATATTGCTGCACTGCTTATCTGTATTTATTGGCATGAGCTTTCTTGTACCTTGCTATGTCCCCTGAGGACCTGGATCCGGATTTTTGTCCCCAGATTTTGCAGACGAGGTTTATCCCGAGGTTTACGGGACCGGAGCAGGAGCTGATCCAGGAGTTGTACCACCATCCGAGGACGAGGTCTTAGCTGAAGACTTCTCTTGAGCATCCTTGTTTATGCTCAGCTTTTATTATTTATTTCAGTCTTTGATATTCTGGTCAGATGAACCATTGTACTAGATATTTATCGGGTTGTTCCCCGAAGTACTATGTGAGACTGGATGATGATTTACATTCCTTATTTATTCTGTGGATCATGTTTATGTCTTGTGTGGATGAGATTAGTTGTACCATGATTGTCGTAGACTTGTTTTACAGCTTAAGTATGCCCTGATGGATCCCTTATAGTGAGTTGGTCCATCGGTGCGTACTGCTGGCCATTGCCACGTGTCTGGTCCCACGGTATTTTGGGACTGGGGCGTGACAATTAGAAGCATGATGCAAATTTTATTTCTAATAAAGTGACTGACTAACATAATATCATATCGGAAGCTCTAGTTTTACTTTGAAAGAGGTTATAGACAAAGAGTTGGTCGTGAGGTATATACCTACTACTACTACTATTTCTTTTTCTTCTTCTTCTTTTTCTTTTGAAGTAATAAGCGTCGAGCTTTATCTTACTTTTAAACAGGAAAAGTTATCCTGGAGGTAGCTATTCTCACTACTGTGGTGGTTATTGGTCTCACTGAATACACATTCAGAGCAGTAATTATTCTCGGTATGCTTTTCGGATCACGATGAGACTTGTGTTATTGGATACACAACGTCAAATTTGTCCTACGACGTAAGTTTCGTCATGTTCTGAGATCGTTAACTGTATCATCATTTTGTGGGTCCACCATTCGTGCTACGCTGGCAGATTATCGTCGCGCCCCTAGATAAAAACTATGACTATGCCACTGGTTGTAGAGATATATGTTAGTAACTATTAAGTCTGTAATACCTTTTACAGAAGGTTTCCTCTGTAACTTCTCTTGGGTGCATAGTTTTCTGTGAAGGACTTTCTTTAAGCAACAACTGAACTAACCGAATGCAACGATCAGTTTTGTTGTTGCTGGAGGTATGAGAAAGGAGTGGTTACCCTTGTTGCAACGGATAGTCAAATTTCAGTTGTTGTCCTTAGCAAGTGAAATGAGGTTGACGATGGAAGACCAAATGAAACCATCAGATCAGTTTAGTTGTTGTCCTTAGTAAGTGAAATGAGGGGAAGCTAGGCTCGAATGTAACGATCCATTTTCCTTTTCTTTTCTTTCGCTCGATATGGATCTCACTCAGTGAGGCGGCCAAAGGTAGGTCCCTCCCCATTTCCATTTTGCTTTTAAGAGCAATCACTAGACCTCTAAAGCATTATAGTTGCATCACATACAAAATCAGTGTCGAACCCTACTAACATACCTCAAAGTTGCTCTCACAAATTCTGCTCAAAGTACAAAGATCTAAGGGGCCATTTGGTACGCGAAATATTATTTAGCCAGAAATTCTAGTCTCGAGAATCAAATTTCAAGTAATTAAATTTTCTAAAAAAATTATATTTCCATATTTGATGACTATATAAATATTTTCTGAAAAAATAGAAAAATGAAAAATAAAATAAAAAATAAAAAATGAAGAAAATGAAGAAAAAACGAAAAACAAGGAAAAAAAATCGTAACAAAAAATGTTAAAAAACAAAAAGAGATCAAAAAAAGACAAAGAAAAAAAGGAAAGAAAAAAACAACAAAATTTTGTCCGGGCAAAAAAATTATACGTGGGTAAATTATTTATCCACATATTCTTAAATTTCGAAAATATATATTTTAACCAAACATTGCTTGGGAATATATTTCCTTGTGAGTGAATTAAAAAAAAAAAAAAAAATCCGTGTACCCAAAGCCCCCTAACAGTTAATCCCCACTTTTAAAGATTGGCAATTACAATTGTAACAGAGCACACATCCATCCACTTGTAATTCCAGTTCATCATTGTTTACTAACAAGTAACAAACTTCCAAACAAGAAAGAAAACTACATTTAAGTCGCATAAAGCTTATCGATAACTATGAGATGATGCATAACATGAAAACCAACTACAGAGGAAGAAGAAGAAGAAGAAGAAGAAGCAGCAGCAGCAGCAGTAGTCGTCATCATCAAGAAGGGCTTTACACCACGTTCTCTGCAGCAATAGAGAAGGGGACTTGAAGCTGCTTTTTCATTGAGTTAATTAATCTCCTGATTTTTTTTTATTTTTTTTTATGTTATATTAAAGTGTGTTTGTCACCAAGAACTACTCGAAACTAAGAAAGTAGCTTTTATCTTGAAAAAATATATATACAGAATAGAAAGCCTTCTCTCTCGGGTTATAAATGTAAAGTTCTACTTTGAGTAATGGGTCTTCATGTTTTGAAAGTTGTTGAAATTAGTTGATAATTTTATTGATTGTCTCATTGGCATTATATAGCCTTACAGTCATTAATACAATGATTTCAATCATTATGACAATAATCTCATAATGGAATATCCTGTGACATATTCTGGCATCCCAAATATGTCCTCAGGATATTCCCATGTGCTTATACTATACTTAAATATGACACCCAACATACCATATCAACACTCTCCCTCAAGATGGGTGAAAGATATTCACTAAGCCCATCTTGTCACATCCTCTAATCATGCTCACTGAGGCGAGTCCCTTGGTTAGTCCATCTGCTACTTGATCCCTGGTTGGAACATGGCCAAGCTCCAGTAATCCTCTATCCAACTTCTCTTTGATGAAGAATCTATCAATCTCGATGTGTTTGGTCCTGTCATGCTGTACTGGATTGTTGGCGATACTAATAGCTGACTGATTGTCACACCACAGCTTCATCTTGGCTCCTTGATCCAGCTTCAGCTCCACCAGCATATTCTTCAACCATAGCAGCTCTGCAACTCCCAAGGCCATAGCTCTGTACTCTGCTTCAGCTGTCGATCTGGCCACCACAGACTGCTTCTTACTCCTCCAGGAGACCAAGTTACCTCCTACAAATATGCAATATCCCGAGGTAGACCTCCTGTCATCAGCACAACTAGCCCAGTCAGAATCACAGTAGCCCTCGATGCTTACGTGATTGTTCTTCCTGAATATTAGTCCCTTCCCGGGAGCACCTTTCAAGTACCTCAGAATCTGGTACACTGCATCCATATGACCCTTCCGTGGGTTATGCATGTAGCGGCTCACCACACTTACTGCAAAGCAGATATCAGGACGTGTGTGGCTCAAATAGATCAACTTGCCAACCAGTCTCTGGTATCTGTCCCGATCAACTGGTTCTCCAGCCTCAGCATCAATCTTGAACCTCTGATCTATTGGTGTCGCTGCAGGTTTGCACCCCAACATCCCAGTTTCTGTGAGAAGGTCCAGTGCATACTTCCTTTGAGAGAGAACAATCCCCTCTGCTTCTCGAGCAATCTCAATCCCAAGGAAGTACCGAAGAAGGCCGAGATCCTTCACCTCGAATTCCTTGCCAAGCTTTCCTTTGAGTTGGGCGATCTCCTGCTCATCATCTCCTGTGATAATCATATCGTCCACATACACCGCAAGCATGGTGATGTGGCCTCCACTCCGACGGAAGAACACAGTATGATCAGCATTGATCTGCTGATATCTCATCCCTATCATCGCCCTTCTGAATCTGTCAAACCACGCTCGAGGAGACTGCTTCAGTCCATAGAGGGACTTCTTCAACCTGCAGACCTTGCCTACTGTCTGATTGGTGCCAAATCCTGGTGGTATCTCCATGTACACCTCCTCCACTAGATCTCCGTGAAGAAACGCATTCTTCACATCCAGTTGGTGTAGCTTCCATCCACCATTCGCTGCCAGAGAAATCAGAGTCCTGACAGTGCTCATCTTTGCAACTGGTGCAAAGGTCTCGTCATAGTCGATGCCGTACGTCTGACTGTATCCTTTGGCTACTAGTCGAGCTTTGTAGCGATCAATCTGTCCATCTGAGTTCTGCTTCACGGTAAAGACCCACTTGCATCCAACTGCTCTCTTCCCCTCTGGCAGTCTCACAAGCTCCCAAGTGTGGTTCTTCTCCAGAGCTCCCAACTCCTCGTGCATTGCCGCTTTCCACTTTGGATCGTTCTTGGCAACCTGCCAATTGTTAGGTACAGTAATACTATCCAAAGATGCTATAAATGCTCCATGAGAAGAAGGGATATGGTCATAAGAAATAAACTGAGCAATATCCCAACCATATCTGTTTGGAGGATTTCCTACATTGCTGCGAGTGGTCCTCCGTACAGATAGTAGTGTGGGAGGAGTAGTAGTAGGAGGAATGATATCTTGTGAAGGAGGGGGTATCACCTGAAGGGGGGTTGGTGTCGGTGCCTCAGGAGTTGGGACGAATGCAGGCAAGGGACTTGGCATTGGCACTGTCGGTACTGGTCCTGCAGTTTGCTTCTCTCTCCTGCTGTAGGTAAGTAACTCTCCCTGAGCCGTAGGCCTAACACCTTCACCTTCTAGTCCCTTCTCCGTGCCTCCATGCCAAACTTCTAAATCGGTTACCACAAAGTTCTCCATCTCTCCCTCTCGCCTAATACTGGCAGTATTAGGCGTGTTGTGTGAAGTTCCGTCCTGGCGGTAGTATGGCTCATGCTCCCGAAAGTGGACATCCATACTGACAAACTTCTTCTTCTCTACTGGACTCCAGCACACATACCCCTTTTGGGTTGCCGAGTAGCCTACGAAGATGCATTTGACCGCTCTAGGGTCAAGTTTCCCAACTGATGGCCCATTGTCCTTTACAAAACACACACACCCAAACACCTTCAGTGGGAGTATCCCACTATTATTGCCTTGCAATACCTCACATGGGGACTTCCATCCGAGGACCTTCGAGGGCATCCTGTTGATGAGTTGAGCTGCTGTCAACACTGCATGCCCCCACAGACTCTGTGGGACATTCATGTCGATCATCATACTTCTTGCGACCTCCAGAAGGTGTCTGTTTTTCCTTTCTGCAACTCCATTTTGTGCTGGTGTGTATGCACAGGTGGTCTGATGCTGTATTCCGTGTGCTGACAAGTATTCTACAAGCGTCCTGTTGGTATACTCTGTTCCATTGTCAAACCTCAGTACCTTCACAACTGCTTTGTACTGAGTCTGGACATGCTTATGGAAATCCCGAAAACAAGCAGGTACATCACTCTTATTTTTCATCAAATATAACCAGGTAACACGAGAGGCACACTCAATGAAAGAAACAAAGTACTTATAACCATTCATAGTGTTAGTAGCACATGGACCCCAGACATCAGAATATACTACCTCAAAAGCAAAAGTGCTCCTATGACCCGTGCCAACATATGAGCTCCTAGTAAGTTTTCCTAACTCGCACGCATCACATACTAATTTCTCTTTATTTATTTTTGCATAAATCTCTGGATACAACTTACTTAGAGTATCAAAGGAAGAATGTCCCATCCTCCGATGATGGAGTATCAAGGTATCCTCAGTCCTCTGCTGCAGTCCTTCCATGCCAGCCTTCTCTGCCATAGATACCAATGCTGAGTCCAGTCCTTCTCGATCTAGGTACCACAGTCCCTCATGCCAAGTGCCAGTCCCAAGTCTTCGTCCCGTCCCTTTCTCCTGGAAGGTCACCTTAGGAATATCAAAAGAAACAATGCATTTAAGTTGGAGGATTATAGAACTAATGGACAAGAGACTGACTGGAAAGGATGGAGCATGTAAAACATTGGATAATCTTACTGAACCTGTACAATTAACAGTATCCTTACCGACCACTGGCTGAAAAGTGCCATCAGCTGTCTGAATGATGTCTGTTGATGCTAGGTGAGTGTAGGAAGAAAACTCACTAGCATTTCCCGTCACATGCCGAGATGCTCCCGAGTCGATAATCCAGTCTGATGATTTAAGGGAAGAGATAGATGCAAGGGCAAGTAATTCGTCAGTACCTTCTGATGGATGGGCATACATGGCAGCGTTGCCCCTAACAAAGAATGAGGTGGACGCCTCCTCTGTTCTACTCCTCATGTCTCCCAGTGCCTGGTCCTCCACAGTAAAGGTGTCATCAGCTTCTCCGTTCCCTTCTGATATCAGGAGGTTTGCCCGATAACCTCCTCGGCCGCCTCGTCTATCCCCTCGACCACGACCACGTCCTCCATTATATCCTCGTCCGCCGAACGGTCCTCGTCCACCACCTGAATCTCCCTCTCTAGGTGGTTTGGTACAAGCATACCGACGATGACCCATCTTCCCACAGTTGTAGCACTGCCGGTTATGCTGCCATGGCTCTCCCTTAGATCCTGTGTTACCTGAGCTGGTGATCGCTAGTGCTGACTTTGCTTCGGGGGGACCACCTGTCCTGGCTTGCAGCCTGATGCGTGTCTCCTCCTGGATCATGGCTGAGATAGCCTCCTCAAGGCTAGGGATCTTTGGTTGGGCTAGAAGTAGGGCCGTCCTCTGTGCGAAAGCTGCAGTCAGCCCTTTGAGAAACTTCATCGTCCTCTCCTGCAGACACACCTGTCTCTCCTTACAGTTAGGGTCCCCGCAGCTCGCCGTATCTGAGGAGTGATCATAATTCAACCACAGACGCTCCAACTCTGTGGCATACTCCTGCACCGTCTTCTCTCCCTGTACGGTGTCATCAATCTCCCCCTTTATCTGGAAGACCCGTAAGTTGTTCCCCACACCATCATAGGTCCTTCTCAACTTCTCCCACACATCTTTCACCATCTCAATACCGTCTACTGTGGCGGCAATAGACTGGACTAAGGAGTTGAGAAGCCAAATGTAGATCACCATATGAGTGGACTTCCACTCATCGTGTCCTGTCGAGCCCTCGTCCGGCTCTGTCGTCTCGTCCGTCAGGAACCCCTCCATGTTTTTTCCTGCGAGGGTTCTTCTCACCCGTCGTGACCAACTCAGATAGGTGGCTGGTCCATCTAATTTCAGATCGATGGAGGGAAGCTTCAACTCCGGCGACGTTCGTGTCGTGTTCTCACCAGCCGACATCGTCAACAACTTCATCAACGTCGCCACCTCTGCAGAATCTAGCTTCTTGATGATCTCCTCCATCGATGCGTCGTCTATCCAGTCACGTCACGTTCGCTCCACGACTCACGCTTGTCCTCGTCGTCCGCTCCTAGATCCGAACATGTCCCCCCTTTTTTTTCCCTCCTCTCCTCTTCTCCGCCCTTCGCAGGCCGCCCTTCGCTGTTGTTGTCCCGTCCCACTACTGCTGCGGCTACTACTGCTGCTGCAGCTTGATTGTCTCATTGGCATTATATAGCCTTACAGTCATTAATACAATGATTTCAATCATTATGACAATAATCTCATAATGGAATATCCTGTGACATATTCTGGCATCCCAAATATGTCCTCAGGATATTCCCATGTGCTTATACTATACTTAAATATGACACCCAACATACCATATCAACAAAAGTAATGTCAAAACTAGTGATAAGGATCGTTTTCACAAAGTTTTGATTTAAAGTCAACATTATGATAGTCTAGTCTTAAGTAATTTTCATGTTGGATTACAAATCTCCTTACCGTTTTTTTTTTTTTACCAAGGCTAAATACTTTGTACTAAAAGGCTACATATAGATACTAAGTTACATGGTAATGTAGTCTCAAAAGAATGCAAGAGGAAAATTTTATTTGAACAATCATCAGTGTCTATTTGGCAAGGTTCGCAATATCGGTATCAGACCATTATTATGAGTATCGGGATCGACGGTATCGAGAGTACCGACGGATTCGGATCGGAGTATCAGATATTTTGGTACCAGAAAGCAAATAATTATTAATAAATTATTAATATTTTAGAAAATATATTTTATACATTTAGGCATAATTTTAAGTATTTTCAGCGTTGCTTTTTAGTAGTTTTAAAATTGAATGAAATAGTAGTCACTCTTGCCGATTCGTTTACATGCGATATATAAGTTTTCTTTTTTTACAACAATATTATGCTTTTACACCTTTTGTTGGTTGGTTGGGTTTTTTTTCGTTTAATTTTCTTTGCCGAAAAAGAGATCCCCATTGTCGGTATCGGTAAGTATTGGGTATCGGTCGTATCGGATCGCGGTATTAGCCGTATCGGATTACTGCAAACTATTGTATTTGGTTGAAGACATGAATTACTGGTTGAGCAAGAATATTGTTACTAAATAAGAGTCACAAAGTAAAGATTAAATTTGACCCACAATTTTGGGAGAATGATAATCACTAGGAACTCTATTCAGCAAATTCGAACATAAAAGTAGTATCCCCCCATTCATATCCATATTATTGAGCCTTACGGATACACACAAGTGAACCTTAACCTACATCTTTCCATCTGAAGTTTCTTTTAGAGGTACTTGGTTTTTTTAGCTAGCGTCCATTACTCTCCCCTGTTTTTGCCTGGTAATCAAGTTCTAGTGTTGGACCACTGTTCCCTGAGTTCCTATGTTGGAAGGCCATGGGGAATGGGGTTTTGTAACCGTCGTGTGACACAGGTGACTACTTATGTATCTATTTGTAAATGTTCCTGCATCTATATCGTATCAGTATTCGTGCAACATATACAGATGAGATTTAAGTTATAGCATATACGTATCTGATACGATACCTCCTTGTCGAGTGTGGGCCTGCACATGTACTCACATGGACAAGACATATATAATTGATATATTAGATGGTAACGTTCTTTTGAAGCAGGTCCTCTCTAAACCTGTTTGGAACGTAGTTACTCTAGAAACAGGCATAAATATAGATATATAACTAAGATCTAGTATAAATAATATGTAATATAGATATGTGCTCGTGTGTGTGTATGTGTGTATACATTACCGTATCTGTGCCGTACTCGTATCCAAAATTTCTCAAAAGATGTCATATTCCAAATCCCTAGCCTATCCTTATCCCGATCCATGCCCGTGTGTATGAACCTAACCTGAGATTGTCATCATGGCTTATGGTTCCTTGCAATGAATTAGTTTCAACTTTCTTCAGTTGGTATGTTCATTAGAATCAATTAACAGTTATGTTACTCTCAACAATCATCACATCAATAGCTAAATCAATTCAGTTCAAACCAAAACTTCACTGGGACAATATATAACCAGCTCAAATGGCTCTAAGCCTCTAATAACTTGGTTACAATATTTTTTTTTTTCCTTCATGAAAGAAAAGGCTAATTTCTACCCTCTTTGATAAATCCAAAGAATCTGCACAAAGTGCACTTACAGGAAGTTTACAGCTGAAGTGGCTGCTGATAATGAGAATGGGCTCCAATCTTGAATATCCATATTTATTTGGATTGCTAAGCTCTCCCATACAAGTTGGTATTTCCACCATGACCTTCACCAAAAATTCCCAGTGTTATCATTCCCAAAGTAATGGTGGTAAACTTATAATAGCAATCATAGCACAGAGAATGATGTATTATTAGGCAATCAGCAATAGTACATCAAATTAGAAAAATCATGTGATCAGAGCATATCTGTTTGAATGGCTATCATAGAAGATGCATACTATTATGATTTAATGCTGCAATGACTGCCAACTTCTGTTCTTTCTTGTGTGTGTGTGTGTGTGTGTGTGTGTGTGGCCAAGTTTATTTATGAACACTGCTGTATTAAGGTTTCTACATCAATAATATGTTGGTTACTGATTGGGGCAATGCTGGACCAGTACTTACTCATATTTGGTCCACTGCTAACTTATGTACACTGCTCTCTGATAATGAAAAGTCCCTCGTTTGAATAATTTCAACATGATTATTTGGAAGATCTCATCTAGAAACTGTTTGGGTTTACTGAACTCAGTCACTAGTGACCCGGTCACATCATTCCATGATGGAAAAAAAAAAAAATTCTCAAGTGTATGTATTTCAATATTTTATCTATCATTTATTGTCTTGTACACATGAGGTATATTAGCTCAATTGGTTCGAACAGTGGAGGGTTTTCTAGTGGGCAATATTCAAATCCCTCAACAAGCTTTTTTTTTTAATCAGAAATTCCTTGGAGGAACCCCTTTTGAGAGGACTCAAACTCGGACATGGATGAATGGCGAAACGTGACACTTTGTTGGCGCACTTTTGCACTTCGCACGTACGCTGGTAGTGTTGTGGAAGCTACACGGTTAGCTCCGCGATAACTCTACATAATTACTTCATGGTTGCATTTTTTTTAAAGTTGTTTAGTTTTGCAACTGTCCTATTAATAGGGAATTACTGCTAGTAACTTTACTATTTAATAGGGAGTTACTTTCTGGTCTTCTGCCCACGTTGTTAGTGGACAGTTACCGCTGCTCAAGAAATTGCTTTCCTATATATTGTGTGTGTCTTGCACTTAGTGTATAGAAAAAAGGAGAATCACATACAACACCCGAGTGGCTTTTCTGCTTCGAGTTTCATTGTTTCAGTACACCATCGCTCTGACCAACGAAGGGTGGTGACTTGCAACTAGCGTTATAGAAGTTCTTCCAAACTTGTTGGTTCTTAGGAGCGGATCAACGGACATGTTAGAATCTTGTTTTGAGAAATAGTGATTCTAACCACATCATGTTATTCTATCTTTCTAGAGTCCTGCTCTATCTTCAGCAACTTTGTTGTTAGCTTTTACGCAGTTTAATTCGACCAATGTTCTAAATTTGTTATGCTAGTTCGGTGCGGAGAAGGGACGCCTAGGCCACCTAGAAGGTTGGGATGAAGTAATCTCTCGTCTCATTATTCTGCTGATTATTCTGTTAGTAGCTCTGTTGCACTTTATTAGCGATTTTAATCGCTTTCTATTTTTCCTTGCGAGCTTGAGTTGCATTCAGGAGTTTAGTCTTCATTGACTTGTATAGATTTTCCCGAAATTGAACAATAGAAACTAGGTTGCCTCTACCAATAATTCAACTTCAGATGAAGTTTCCTCCATGCTGATATAAACAAATTTCCAACTGGAGAAGTTTGTCTGCTCAATTCTTTTCACATCCATTCAGATAATTCTAGCTACCAAGTATCTTATGGTTGATCTTTTTCCAGCTGTGTACCAACAAATGATGTGGATATTGCAAGCATAAGATATTTGATGAGCTTCCATTGGATGGATGTATGCAGGATTTTTCCAGTCAGGCTTATGACAGACTAATTAGCTCTAAATGGATTTTTTTTTTTTTTTTTTTTTTTTTTTTTTAAAGGACCAAAAGTTCTCCATTTGAACATTTCACACAATGCAAACTAAAAATGTCCCTCGTTCACCAATCTTTTATTCTTGCTACCAAATAGAGTACTTAGTAATTTGTAATCAATCTTGAATAAAGGGGTTTATCTTTGCCTATTTTAATTGTGTTGAATTCATAAGAGTTTGAATGAGTAATCCCCAATTACTGACATTGGTAAACCAACCTATATAAATTCGATTAATTCGATTTGTGACTATTATAAGTAGGTCTCAAAGTCATATAATAATAAAATGATGTTAGAAACCCAAAAGCTATGGTTCGTCCACACTAACTTACTCCCCAATGCTGTTTGTAGGGCAAATGTTATAGCCAATTGAATCCCTGGTTTTGGTTCATATCCCTATCCTGCAAGATTCAAAGGGCCAAAATTAATGTCCATACCATGAAGCTACTACAAGAAATTGTTTTCTTCTTCAAGAAGAAGTGGTGATCCGTTTGGATCGGTAAAAAGTTTGTAAGAAGTCGGTGTAATTTTTATTTCATTAGTGGAGACTTTTCAGGATTGAATTTCGATCGTTCCGTGATTTTTTTTTCATCTGAATTTTTCACGTAAAAATCGTCTGTGTCTGCGTTTGACTTTTCTTTGTGATCTTGACGATTTGATTTTGTGTGGTTTTTTTTCGGTTCTCTCACAGCTTAATTGGTTTGAGGAACGGTTTTCGAGTTTCGTTCCCAACAGCTAAAAGGAAGTATTATTATTTATATGTTGCTCTCTAATGATAAATAAGGTAAAACTTTATGTAATTAGTAATGTTTTGTTGGACAGAAAGCTACATTACGGCTCTTACGATTCTTTAAAAAAGATTAGTGGTTTTTTACTGGGCAAAATCAGTTCAACTATTATTGGAAGTTTTACAATCATTTAGAAGCAACAACTGATAATATTTGTCACGTCCTAGTACCGGAATACGGAGACGGACATGGCCAGCTCCTCCGTACAAGGTATAGAACGTTGTACGACGGTCACGGCTGTAACTAGACAAGGGGTGCATACTACAATCAAGTCACCTAGGATCAAAAACATCTATATCTCAATCATCAACCAAGAACCAATAAGAATGAACATGTAAGAGTTTCCATTTGACCAAGGCCAAAAAGAACGCATATGCGGCCGCAACGTCCTATGCGGCCTCGTTGACATGCGGCCAGAGTGTCCATTCGACCAAGGCCCAAATGAGAGAACGTATGCAGCTACAAAACCCATGCGGCCTCGCCATCATGCGGCCAAGTTGTATGCGGCCTCCAGCCCACAAGATCTTTCCATTACAACTACAGAGATCTTCGCAAAGTTGGTGCTGACTACGTGTCCAGCTGACCAAGTCACACCCACAACGGGTTGATAACAACCCCGAGATCTCTTCAACAACATATCTCAACCAAGACCACGTGACAATCGGCCCATGGCATGCAGCGACAGTTACAACTGCATTTTGTTGAAGGAGCCTTATGCGGCCACCAAACAGAGGCATATGCGGCATCCATAGTCCATCAACACGATGGCTACAAATAGGAGCAACTTGAACGTTCTAAAGGCTGGCTATCTGTGAACCTACAGTCAAGCAAGATAGAAGATCTTCCTCCTCCTGCATCGAATTATCCACGGAGTAAAGAGAGTTTCTACACTCCTAACCCTCCTTCGTCACCCCCCAGAAAATAAATTTGTACTTAGATTGTCTCCTAGGACCTCTGTACTTTCTTTTCGTTTGTTAATTAAATCAAGTTCTCTTAAATTTTGAATTTAATGACGAACAAGATGGCGACTCTACTGGGGATGTCATTCTCCTCTAATGAGAATGTGGTGACGCAGTCTGATGCGGCCAAGCTGGGTTCAACCCAGAGGATACTGGTAGTCCACTTTGACCAGCAGGCCTTCGAGGAGATGCTCTCGGAGGGAAGCTCTAGCCCATCGTCGAGGTTAGCAAAGCCCAAGAAGACCTGCAGGACGTGGGTAGCTAAGGCCGCTGTGCCTCACCCAACTGCGGAGATGCGCTCCCTGCCTCTCTTCATGTTACTGAGGACGCTCGTCAAGCGTCCACCCAGACTGACCATGCGACTTCTCCGTCTGCCGTAGGAGATGCTCAGCACCCAAACTCTGGCAGAGAAAAATACTACAATGCCATAAGTTTGGGTCTTGATATGAGTTCCATGCTGCCTAGGAGAAGGTTGCATAAGACCGAATATGCGGCATATGTTCACTGCCTCAAGCACATGGCCGCATGCGGCCCTCACAACAGTCGAACCTCAATTTTTGACCGAATCTCATGCATCCCTGATCTTATGTGCCATGCTGAGAATGATGAAAATCAAAACTTGGACTCTTCGTACTATGTGCCTGCGCGTGCTATGTCGAAGAAGTCTAGGAAAGTGCGAGCTTGCCAAGCTTAGGCAACTGCTCATTCAACTGACCGTCGGTTGGCGCCGCTAACTGTTATGCGTGCCCCTGACAGAAAGTTGTACAAGACCAACCTGCGTGTCCAGCCCGCAGCGGCAAATGGACAAGGCCAGTCTCAAGAGCCTTCCACTAACAGCTTGGGGGAAGTTCCTGAACAAACCCCAGGTTAGGGAAAAAAATAACACCCGTGCACCCGTGCGCTTGGTCTACCCGTGCTCACGAAAAGGATGCAAAGGTAAGTCAACCCTCGCCTGACTTGCGCAATATGATTAATCACAAGCGCAAGGCGAATGAGGCAGCTACGGCAGGTGAAGGGTCCTCCACAGGACATCACCGTACCAAAATTATCATCAAATGCTGTTGCAAAAAAGTGGCAGCGCCTACAAGCAGGTAGTCGGCATTCCAATGACTGTACCCGATGGTACCTATCCGGTAACAATCCAAGGATCAGGTATAAATACCCGAGGAGGATGAGATATCATTCACCTCATATTACTCTGCTCGAAAGGTCCCTTCCACCATGGGAGAAAGAAAATCCAGCACCTCCAGTCCGTTACTCTCAACCAGCGCATTGAGAAGACGACTACCAGGAGGACCAGCAGCGGGACCTGCAGAAGGTGTTTTCCAGGGCACCCGATCGAAGAAGAAGCTCCCAGCCGCTGGGGGTAGTTCTTCCTCGGAACTACTGGGAGTTACACAAGATAGGGGTAGCAATCCCCAGGACCTATATAACAATCCGGCGTTCCGAGGAGATAGAGATTCTCAAGGAACAGACGCTGGGGGTGGCCACCCTCACCAAGGAGATACAGCCTCCTACGCTGGGGTAGTATTCCATCAGAGTCCGAACATGACGCAACACTACTAGCTCTCCCCGACAACTATTTACTGTAAGAGTCTGAAGCGAAAAGTGCTACGTCAACCATACATTCCTACTCGCCTCATGTAAGAACGACATATATAGCAGAGGATGACCACGAAGGCCCCAGTGACCGGTAATGCCTCAAAAATCTCGAGTACATGATGCAAACCATGAGCGAGTCAATGCAAGCCTTGACCCAAGCAGTGCTAGACATCAAGGCGACTGTAGCCTCCCAACCACCATGGGCCTCAGGTCATGACCCTGGAACTAATGCAGATTCAAATGCAACCACTCCCCCTGTTGGCGGCCGTCATGCTTTACCAGGGTCGTCTGCTCCTTCCGCGATAGATGAAGTTAGGGAAGCGATGAGGGAGGTCCGAGAACTCCGAGCCCGCCTAGATTCCATGAGAAATCAGGACTCACTCCGCGATCTCGGAGTGCGGCAGCCATATCCGCTGGAATGGAGGGATATACCATATCCGCCCAAGTACAAACCCTTTAATATTGACACATTTGACGGAAAGTCCTCCTCCCGCCGGTATATGAGCTATGTCGAAACTACGACGGGACAACTATGCTGCAACTATGCTATCCGCACTAGGCTCTTCATCGGGGCATTATCCTGGGTGGCCTTCAACTGGTTTTACAGCCTCCAAGATAACTGTATCTCATTGTTCGACGACATCAAGAGTCTTTTTCTCCAAAGATTCTATGAGGCAGAAAGTGACATGACCATGTCCTACATGATGGATATTGCCCAGGGAGAAGAAACTAGCACAAAATTATATCGAACGGTTCCTACAAGCTGCGTTAAGACTGCATCCTGGCAATCCCGAGACGACGTTGATGGTGTCACTCCCCATTCTCGATATACGTATTTGGAACGTATTTTATTTTATCATGGTTACATGTGCATGGAGACTATATCCATTCTTTGGTTTAACCTGGTTCATGGTTAATTTTGTGGGTTGATTCAAGTCATGAGAACCCTTGGTTCAACTCTCAACCCTACCATATATAACCCAATATTTTTCTTCTCTCTCTTCATTACTTCATTTCCTTCTCTCTCTTGTGTTTTCTCTCCAATTTCCATAGACAAGTACACCTTGCATAAGAAATGGAGAAACCCTCCATATTATTGTTCAATTATGTTTGTTAAGTGTTTTTAAGCACTTTTAGTACTTGAAGTTTTCTATTTTTATGGGTGGTTTTGAGTAGATCTGTATTTTTAACTTAGGATTTTATAGATTTTATGAGTTTTTCTTGATTTTGATCTATTAAACATGTATTTTCGAAAAACTACTTTTTGTTACATGATAGAGCTTTCAATTTAGAGCGTTTTGGCTTTTTGTTCACTCAATTTGGATTTAAAATGAAAATTTTATGGATAAAACAAGATTTTAATTTTTGGGAGTTTTTGCCATGGCCGAACCTGCTGTTTGGAGAAGACAAAGTCTTCATGCGGCAAGCGAGTTATGCGGCCGAGAGTGCTATGCGGCCTGAGAGGGATATGCAGCCTGAGCTTTCGTCGCATACTGACCAGCATACGTCAATCTTGTTGGACGCGTGACAGCCATCACACAAGTGTTCTGGAGCTTATCCTTGAACTCCTTATGTGTTCACTCACTGAACGAATGAGAAATTTGCTAAGTCTAAGAGACCTTCATGTGCATCAAACTCCATGCGGCACCTACCCATATGTCTCAAGCAGGCATATGCGGCAAACAGAGCATGCATCCACTTTTTCTTGGACACATGACTCAGAAACTTTGGCGCATCTTTCTATGGTTTTATCTTTTCTTCCTGGCACACTTTATGGATTGTCACATCAATCATATTATGTCACTTCACGGACACTTCATTCATTGTCCGTCACTTCAATACTTGTCCCAAGGAGTAGAATTTAACCCTGAGCATGCGGCTTAGACTTCATATGCGGCCAAGTGGTTCATGCGGCCTGACTTTATATGCGGCCAGGACTTGTCATGCGGCCCTGACTTCATACGCGGCCTAGAGTCATATGCGGCATGGACTTCTCATGCGGCCTAGAGACCCATGCGGCCTTGCTTATTTTGATTGAATATTTTCTTAATTCGTGTGACCCAATATATAACTGGTAATTGGACTCGAATGCTGTATACGTGCTGATACCACTATTGCCTGATATTGTCTATGATATTAATGTGTGTCGAGGTATGACACATCGTGTCACGTGTTAAGTGATTATATTTGGGTTGTACATCGAGAATGCCTCTAAATTCCTGAATGCGTGATATTATAAACATATACTACTTCCCTAGCACGAGCATAATAAGCGAGTTAACTACCAAAACGTGGCTAGGAAATTGATTGACTTAATGTTGCATATGCGCTCGGGTGAATCCAGATTTGACTTCCATGGATTCGTATCTAGCGTGCCCGTACTTTGTACTATATCTTAAGAAAAATTCTCATGTGACCACGTCTTGAGATTTCAAACACAAGATAAGGCAAATTAGGTAACTAAAAGTGGTAGTAACATTGGAGGGAACGGTACCCCGAGATCATGCCAAAGAACCTTCCCACAGAGATTCATTCTAAGTGCGCTGTGGGCTGGCCACCACAGATATTGTATATTATCTGCCTTAGTGGAGTGCAGTATCTAACATATTATTATGCCGAGCCACTGTATCACTATAAAAATATTGGAACTGCTAATACCGTATTTTTAGCACAGTGGCCCTACGGAGAACTAGTGCATATCGTGAATACATGTTTTATTCATCTATTTGGTTCAGTTAGCTCATGTTCGGTACTAGCGTGATTTGAGAATACCTATTATGTATTATTTCTGAGATAATCTCAGACTCCATAATTAGCAAACCGTACAAATGATTGGCTGATGATGTAAGAAAAATGGACTTGGTTGTAATTGTATTATTCGGTTAGTAGCCTAGGGAAATTGACTATCATAGTATGATGGTTCAACCCTTGTCCCTATTTGGTTGTAGGGTTGGGCCTTTGCGCTAGGATATGTCATGGACCTAAGTTACGACACTGAACCTATGTATTATTATTATGTTTTCTTTGGATTTTTGTTTCTCTATTTCGTGCTTCCATTGTGGTACTTGCTATTTGGGGTTTAACCCCACTGGTTTTGTATGGCCAGGTTTTGAGCCAGCATTCGAGGATCCAACATATCTTTCCCCTACTCATGGCGCGTACCTGGAATATGGTTGCAGGGGATAGCGAGTGGATTTTCTTCTTCCCTGCTCATCATTGTGCATTTACTTCTTTTGGGCGTTTAGCCACCGACACATGTTAGCTGAAATCATCTGGACATTAGTTTTCTTACATAATTGTATTAAAGCATACTGCATCTGATCACTATCATGTACTTTTTTTACTCTTCCAGCTTCTTATTTTGTACATCTGATCTCTAGAATATTTTGAGAAAGCATTTGGGATGCCTTATTGCTTTATCATATATGCTCTATGCTTACTGTTTCTTGTTTGAATGATTGAGACATATAAGTTCTTGACCCTATGAGACTTGATTATAGTATGCACCCCCTTGTCTTATACATCTATGATCGTCGTACGACGCATAGCACCTTGTACGGGGTAGCGGGCCATGTCCGTCTTCGTATTCTGGTACTGGGGCTTGATAAGGTTTTAGTGGTGGCCCATGCAGTTCTGTTCTTCAGACTTATGGGGTGTCATGGTCATAGGAGTCTCAATCAAACATGATCCTTCTTGAAATCCTGAATTTGTCCTCTTCGATACTCTGCTTGAATTCTTCCAGATTGGTTGTTTTCTTGTTCCTTCTCGTCCTGTACTTGATGTTTCTTGTGCTCTTTTTTAGGGCTTCTCCTTTCTCTGATGCTTCAACAACAAGAGAGACAGAGTTGCGAGTGGAACGAGATCATGTAGAACCCCAACTAAGGATCCAAGTTGAGCCTATGATGAATGGCTCCAGGTATTCCTGTACCTCCCGCAGTGCCGGTAATACTGTATACCTCGGCCTTGCTAGAGATTATCTGTGGATTTTTAGCTGTCCAACAACACCAGATGGTGGTGCAACAACAACAACGACAACATCAACGACAACAGTTTCAGCAGTAGGAACAGAATGTCATATTGAACCAAGGGTTGCAGACTGCCCTAGAACAAGACGAGAGAACAGATTCTGGGGCATCTGTTAGATTTATAGAGTGAACCCTCGATATTTTGATGGCACGAAGGATGCAATCACGACAGATGATTGGCTCCAAGATATTAAGACCATTCTGACAACAGATAAAGTTTTGGCCGAGGAACATGTTGACCTAGTTCGCCTACAACTCCAAGATCTGGCAAGATATTGGTGGGCCACGATGGAGATAGGATTGAGGCATCCTATTTTATGGGATAAATTTAAGGCCTGGTTCAGAGCGAAGTACTTTGGGATTGTGGCTCAGTGTGAGTTACAGCAAAGGTTCATTAACCTCAAGCAAGCTGGAAGGACAATAGACGGCTATGCGGCGGAGTTTTGCAGACTAAGAAGATTTGCTCCAACCATGGTGGCGACAGAGTTTGAGATAGAGCAATGAGGTTCCAACAAGGACGTTACTTAAAAATCTTACACATGGTAGAGGTACACAACTACCAGACCTTCGAGGCGATATTGATAGCGTCCAAGAGGGTTGAGCTTACTTCTCAAAGGTTGGCATCAAGAAGAGTAGATCGAAAGAGGCCTCATGGACAAAACAATAAGGGAGGACCGGTATCGCAAACGTTAGCACCATCCCCTGGCATTTGCATCTATGACATGACATAGAGGAGGCCAATAACCTCGACAGTGATGGCACCAACTAGGCAACAGCAGCCGAGGCAGTAACAGCAACAACAACGACGGGGAGCGCCGACAGGTTGTACCTACTGTGGCAAAGGAAGTTATACCCAAAATATTTGCCAGGCAGCTAACAGACTATGTTTGAGATGTGGGAGCTATGATCACAAGATTGCCATATGTCCATTGATATAGAGGCCAGGAGGGACAGTACAATAGTTTTCTGCACTTTCAGCTCCAAGGGTAGTACAGTAAGGAGGACCAATAGCAGTAGTACGGCCTTTAGCTCAGTGTCTGTTGCCAATACAGGTCCAACTTTATAGGCAGCAACAGCAGAATCAACAAGGGCCACAACCAAGGCAGCAAGGAAGACAGCAGCAAGGAAGACAGCAGCATGGATCTTAACCAGCTCAAGGGCAGGCACTCACCTTATCTTTGGAAGAAGCTATAGCGTCGGGCAACGTAGTGGTAGGTAACATTCTCTTTACAACATTTCCTGCCATAGCTTTAATTAATTTTGGAGCCTCGTACTCATTTATATATGCACAATATGTGACACGTATCGGATTAAAGTTTGAGGCATTGCCAGCGAGGCTGAATATACTCACTGGCAATGGTATCATAGAAGTTAGTAGGTTGTGCCTAGCATGTCCAGTCATAGTATATTGGCATTTATTACCTACAAAGTTGATCGATTTCCCTTTGGATAACTTTGACGTTATCATAGGCATGGGCAGGTTGAGAGACAGTTATGCAACGATAGACTATCGTGAGGGTAGAGTATTGTTTAGAATTCTTGGTCTAGAAGAGTTTATCCTTAATAGAATAGCAAGAGACCAGCATAAGGAAGGAGTTGCAATACTAGCAAGAAAAGAAGACCCACTGTCCAAGATAGTTGAAGAGTTCATGGACGTCTCTTCCAACGATCTTCTCGGATTACCCCCAATTAGAGAAGTATAGTTATGTATAGAGTTGATGCCAGGAGCAAAACCAGTATCCCAGAAGGTGTACCAAATATTACCATCAGAGCTTGATCAGTTATATCGACACGTGAAAGAACTGAAGACGAAAAGTTTATTCAGACCAGTAGATCATCGTGGGGAGCACCAGCAGTATTGGTGAAAAAGAAGGATGGATCAACGCGGTTGTGTATGGATTACAGACGGCTTAATGCAGTGACCATGAAGAACAAGTACCCATTACCAAGGATTGATGATTTGTTTGACCAATTAAGTGGATCAAGAGTCTTCTCCAAGATATATTTACGATCAGTATATCATCAGGTGCTAGTCCAGGAGCACGATATATCGAAGACATCATTTAGGTCACGATATGGGCATTACAAATTCTTAGTTATGCCATTCAGACAGACTAATGCTTCAATGGTATTCATGGATTTGATGAACCATATCTTCATGCCATACTTAGACCAATTTATGGTAGTATTCATCGATGACATCCTGGTGTATTCTCGTAATAAGGAGGAGCATGAAGAATATCTCAGGATAGTACTACAAACTTTGAGGGAGCACCAATTATATGTGAAGCTTAGTAAGTGTGAGTTTTGGCTTGATCGCATATCCTTTCTTGGGTACATTATTTCTGGAGCATGAGTGTTAGTTGATCCCAAGAAGGTAGATGCAATAGAGAACTGGCCAGTTTTGTAAACCCCTTCAAAAATTTCTTATTTTAGGCAGACTAGATATGGTTAGAAATTTTGGTTTACCATCAGGGTGTTTGAGGTTTAGAAATTATGTTGCATTGACTGGTTCTTTAATTTAAATCCTTGGTACACCTTAACGTTGCTACAATAATTAGAGCCCAACAATAGCCTTTAATTTCTAACAAATTATTGTACTCTTGACCTGACAAGTCAATCTAGGTGCTGGATATTTCTGTCACTCACAAACACCCTTCCTTGTGCTATAATTTAATTGCACAACTTTTCAGTCACAAAATTGATTCTTTAATCCTATGTCGCCTACCTATGTCGTTGCCATCAATTTGGGGACACAAACTCAATCCATTTTGCCGAACAAATTAAAGGGGCCAACATTGACACCAAGCCTACACCGTTCATGACCTTTGTGTCACTCCTAATTGAGATCCCATGTGCCCGCATTTAATTTAAGAGCACATGACATTTTATTTAATTAAATTGGAGACACCAACTTAAACTAATCCCAACATAACCCTAATTTAACCCAATACCCATTTCATGAGGCCCATACAAAATATAAAACATCTCCTTACCCGATAAAATACCAAATGCCACTTTCCACACCAAATTCTTACCATTTTTTCCTTCATGTGCAAATACCCAAAAGTTAAGGGGCTTAATGGCAAAAAGGGTGGTAGGTGTCACCACCCTATTGGTTAAAGCCAATGAGGAAACCCCTCCCCCCAACCTCACATGTCCGGTCATATCACACTCTCTCTTCCCTTGTAAAGTATTTTCTTTCATGTGGAATCCTAACTATTGATTCAAATTCTCCCCCCATCACAACCACTCATCCCCATATATTAACACACATACACACCCTTCCCAATGTGGTCGGCCCTAATCCCTAGAAAAACCTAGGAATCCCCCCCCCCCTCTCTCTCTCCTCCCTCTACTACCACCAGCCGACCACAATATATTCTTCTTCTTCTTCTTCTTCATAATTTTCTTCTTTTCCCCTTACACCAGTTTTTTCTTTCCTTCTTTAAACGTCTTTATCACCACCACCACCATACTACTGGCCTTGTTGAGCCTCGACCAACCTCGCTCAACCGACAAACACCGACGCCCAGTGCCTCACTCCCCACGCCTCTGAATAACGCCGCCTCCACCAGAGCCCCAATCCTTGGGCCTTCATCGCCCAATATTTGCGGAGCCAAGGCACTGAATCCAGTGCTCCGCCAAGCGTTGATTATTTTGTGGCCACTGTGCGACCGACGTCAACAGCCCTGCACCAAGCCTCCATGTGAGCCCGTGTACCGGGTCCCGTTACAGTCGAGCCACCGTCCGGCGCCCACGACCCAACTGCAGCAACCATTCCTCCCGTTCTCTTGAAGCTCCTCCTCGAGCCGATCTCGTCGACACGCTCCCCTTCGAAAACTCGACAAAATGTTGGTGCTTGTATCCTTGCGTGCATTTGCACCACACAACTGGCCCCTCGCAAAGGCAAGGAGAAGACACGGCTATAGCAGCAGTAGCTGCATTCGAGAGAAGAGTAGCTTTATATTGCAGCTCTGCTTGCGTATCCAGCTGGGGCAAGCTGACACTAAGGGACGTCCATGCAAACCTTTCTTTCCAACATTGGAAAATTTTGATTCCTTGCGGGCGGAGCAACATTAGCGTGGTTAGACTAGGTCAGATGTTTGGTACCTGCAGTCTTAGCACATATTAGACAACATGAGGTTATTGCTGAATAATGACATAGGACTATTGGGATACTTCTTCGGGACTTCAGGTACTTTAGGATCCGCGGACTTGGACGTTATACTGGAGCCCCCCTTCAGCATCCGGATCCAGGTAAGTGTACCTTGCCATCCTGTATCTTAGTTTCCAGATTATTATTTATTTTTATCTATGTATTGTGCGCACTTTGGATCAGAATTGTTACTTAGCGTCCGGGTAGTAACCGGGTACAGACGTTCGTTGGTAACGTCTAGTATCGATTGATAGATATTTGCAACACCTTGATGTACCGACTTGGTTACATCGGAACCCTAAAAAATATTCAGACACCGTCATCGTACCAGACATCCTGTATCCTGATACTGTCAGCATGACCAGAATCTGGGATGACTTTAGGGTCGTGATTGTTGATAGTTACTTCAGTATGACGAGACTGTTAGATAGAGATTCAGGTTCAGTGAGCACTCGTTGACCGCATTGGGAGGGAAAGACAGTTACTAGACGTTTGGGCTACTTTGCACGCGCTATATATATATGTATATGTTCCTATCTATGTAGTGATCATGTATCCGAAGTCGTAGAATCACCCGTGTGACTCTGTGCTCGGAGCTACGGTACGCCCCATGTGTCTCTGTGCCTCGGAGCTACGATTTTATATTTGAAAAGCCTACACGTCGAACATTGTCTTCAAAAGTTGCGTCTCACTTAGGTGGTTATGCTAGATTACACCGGCGTAGCACATGTTTCTTTCTTTTATACTATGGTATACTATTTTTGTACTTTGTTATGTCCCTCTGAGGACCTGGTTCCCTGCCAGATTGTAGGGTCGATTGCTGACGGGAGGCTAGAGCTGCTAATGAGTATTATACCGGTATGTAGGTATTGTTACTCGATATTTGTATCCATTTCTTTATTGTTCAGCTATTATGATATTTGCTTATTTTCTTCTAGTATAGCCCATTATTTGTAGACTCATATTATTTTTCTTCGAGTCTATTCGGAGGAGTGTAGTGTGGGGTGTACACCATGATACATGTTGTCCTTTCTTTATTATATATTCTTGTGGTTTGAGACATAGACATGTAGACCGTGTTATCTAGATAGTAACCCTCATTTACAGCTTATACGTATTCAAAGTTGGACTGGAGTCCTCTTGGTACGTAGTTGGCTATTGCCACGTGGCCTAGTCCCTTGTATTTTGGGATTGGGGCGTGACATAATTTTTGTGGTGGCTCATGCAAGTCACAGAGCAAATTATTTCGGTTACGTTACTGTACCGAACGAGCCTACAATTTAGGATTATTGTTGAATAGGATCTCAATCCATAATTGATTTTTAAAACTTTCTTTATATTTGATTATCGCCCTTGGACTTCCAAATTATATTCGTTCCTTTTTTATCAATATCATTATCATTGTTTCTCATCTCCTTTTATTTCGGAAAGACGAATGCTTGTGCTTGATGGTTCCCACCAGAAGAATATCGTAGTCCAGACGACAGAAGGCATGATTAATGTAATATTTTCTGAGAAGATTGTTACCCTTAGTAGGCATGATTAATGTAATATTTTCTGAGAAGATTGTTACCCTTAGTAGGGTAGGTTGATAGGTCCTTTTTAGATTCTAGAACTAGTGTAGATTGTTATTAAGAGAATTGGACCTAGTAGTATATTCCTAGAACTGATAAAACCCTACCCTTACTTAAGATAGTAGTAATTTAGGAAGTACTGGGAGCTAGAAAGATCGTTGATCCTAACCCTCTAGAATGATTTATGGAAATGCATAGCTAGATGCTAGGAATTAGTTGTAGCACATGATAGCGATACCAGAAACGATATTATGAACTGGAGAAGATAAAATTTTAGGCTCCCACCTGAAAGATGATTATCTGATACCAGAAAATTCTAGCATTTTCTTGGGTGATACCATTATTGTAATTACATTATGGTGACTCGGAATAATAAATAACGGAAAGAAAAAAATTGAGGAATACAATTTTAGGGATAAATTTTGAGAAGAAGAGTATTTATACATTAGGGAAGGAAATATTTTTTTTAAGGAGGATTAGTGTTGGTAAATAGAACGAGAGAATTTATATTGAGGTTAAGTCTAGACTATGACATTGTCCTAGGCATGGATTGGTTGAGCCAATACCACGCGACGCTAGATTGCCGACGTGGTTGCGTTATATTTAGACCACCAGATCACCCGGAGTTTGAGTTTCTTCGGGGAACCCGAGAGCATGGTGTTCAACCTACCTTAGCGGCACACATTACAGAAGGTGAACCGGTGTACCCTCACTTTATATCAGAGTTTGAGGATGTGTTTCCAGAGGATCTTCCATGCCTGCCACCTGACAAAGAGAGAGAGTTCACTATAGAGTTAACTCCCGGAGCCGAGCCAGTTACTTCCCTCGTCTATAGACTAGCACCGAAGGAGTTGGTTGAGTTGAAGGTCCAAGTAGATGATCTCTTAGACAAGGGTTTCATTTAAGCTACTGTTTCTCCTTGGGGAGCACCCATCTTATTTGTGCCGAAGAAGGACAAGATGGTACGTTTGTGTATCGATTACAGGATGCTAAATATTGTAACAATAAAGAACAAGTACCCCTTGACATGCATCGATGATTTATTTGATCAGCTAAGTGGCACATGTGTATTCTCAAAGATCGATCTCAGATCTGGCTATCATCAGATCAAGGTACGAAGGGAGGATATTCCGACGACAACTTTTCGGACGAAGTACGGGCACTATGAGTTTCTAGTCATGCCGTTTGATTTAACCAACGCGCCAGAAGTATTTATGAGCCTGATGAACAAGGTCTTTCACCAGTACTTGGATAAGTTCGTGGTGGTATTTATCGATGACATCTTAGTATATTCCAAGAGCCAAGAGGAGCACGAGGGGCATCTCAGGATCGTGTTGGAGACACTGAGGCATAAGAGGCTGTATGCCAAGTTCAGCAAATATGAGTTATGCTTGGATGGGGTACCATTCCTGGGTCACATAATCACTGGAGAAAGACTATCAGTTGACCCGGAGAAGATCGCTGCAGTAGAGATGTGGCCTAGCCCTACATCAGTTATGGAGGTTAGGAGTTTCCTCGGACTTGTCGGATATTATCGGAGGTTCGTAGAAAACTTATCGAGGATCACTGCGCCTATGACACGGCTGACGCATAAAGGAAAGGATTTTATCTGGACAGAGGAGTGTCAGACGATTTTTGATGAGCTGAAGAAGCGTCTGACGACAGCACCGATCTTGACACTTTCTTCTGGATTTGGAGGATTTATGGTGTATAGCGATGCATCTGGGAGTGGATTAGGATGTGTACTGATGTAGAACATCAAAGTGATAGTTTACGCATCGAGACAGCTGAGGATTCATGAGAAGAACTATCCGACGTATGATCTAGAGCTAGCTGCAGTGATATTTGCACTAAAGCTATGGCGACACTACCTTTGTGGAGAGCGGGTTAAGATTTACACAGATCACAAAAGTCTGAAGTATGTCTATACTCAGAAGGAGCTCAATATGAGATAGAGGCAATGGCTAGAGTTGATGACATACTCTGATATAGAGTTGCAGTACCACCCTGGCAAGGCGAATATTGTAGCAGATGCCTTAAGCAGGAAGTCCATGGCATACTTTTTGATGACTCAGCGACATTTGTTAGAGGATCTTCAGGAGCTCGGGATAGAGGTTGTAATGCCAGACAAGGATGGACAGATGGCCAGCCTAGAGGTTCAGTCTATATTGGTTAAGAGGATCAAGGCAGCCCTGCCTACCGATGCGAGATTTTGACGACTACGAGAAAGGACAGAGGCCGGCATGCAGACGGGACTCCGGATTCATGAAGACGGAACGTTGAGGTGTGGAGATCGCCTATATGTTCCAAGTGGCGAGCTACTCCAGGAGTTGATGACCGAGGCCCATAGCTCGATTTATTCTATTCATCCCGGGGGTACGAAGATGTACCAAGATTTGAGACAATACTACTGGTAGCATAGGATGAAGAGGGAGAGTATGAGATTTGTGGCGAGATGTTTGGTCTGTCAGCAAGTCAAGGCCGAACATAAGAGGCTACAGGACTATTGCAGCCGCTTCCCATTCCCGAGTGGAAGTTGGAACACATTACCATGGACTTTGTCACAGGATTTCCGAGGAGCCCTAGAGAGAAGGATGCAGTCTGGGTTATCGTGGACCGACTCACCAAGTCGGTACATTTTTTGCCCTTCAGGGTTGGGCAGTCTACGGAGATATTGGCTGATATATATATGAGACAGATAGTACGACTACATGGAGTGCCTGTCAGCATTGTATCAGATCATAATTCTAGATTCATGTTACATTTTTGGCGGAGTATGCAGGAGAATCTAGAAACTCGCCTCAAGTTCAGCACTGTATATCATCCACAGACTGATGGTCAATCAGAGCGCACGATTCAGATACTAGAGGATATGTTGAGAGCGTGCATGATCGACTTTGGATGATCTTGGGAGGACCATCTACACTTAGAGAATTCTCCTACAATAACAGCTACCAAACCAGCATACAGATGGCACCTTACGAGGCACTGTACGACAGAAAGTGTAGGTCACTGGTATGTTGGAGTGAAGTGGGAGAGCGTCGGATACTTGGTCCAGAGTTGGTGACACAGACAGTGGAGAAAGTGAAGAAGATTCAGGGCCACCATCGCGCAGCACAGGACAGACAGAAGCATTGGGCGGATGCGCACCGCAGACCTTTGGAATTCATGGAAGGTGACCATGTATTTTTGAAGATATCGCCTACTCGTGGTACCATCAGATTTGGGGGTTGAGGCAAGCTGAGTCCGAGTTACATCGGACCTTTTGGAGCGAGTGGCCGAAGTGGCTTATCGTCTTGCATTGCCACCATCATTAGAAGGAGTGCATGACGTATTTTACATATCGCAGTTGAGGAGAAACGTGGCAGACCCTAACCATGTGCTCAATTGTTTAGAGATTACAGTCGGGCCCAGTTTATCATATGAGGAGCAGCCAGTGGGGTTACTCGATCGCATTGAGAAGATTTTGAGGGACAGACTATTCGACTGGTCAGGGTTGCATGGAATCATCATTCGCCAGGTGAGTTATAAACCCTCTCACCCAAAATTAGGCCTACTTGGCTTAGATAGAGAAATTAAGGCTAATTAGAATCTAATTAGAAATAGAACACGACATTTATTTAATTATATAATATTTATATCGTATAGTGCACCTTACCGTTGCTTCGATAACTGGAGCACCTCACTAGCCATTGACTTCCTACAAATTTCACACTCTCCTCCTAGATATGTCCGTCTACCATTTTGACCTTTGTGTAACTTATAATTATGCTATCTTGTGCTACATTTTAGTCGCACAATATTCGTCACAGACGTTATTATTTAATTATAAATAAATACAATTTTGTATCCTTGTGCGTTCCAATCGAAATTGGAGACACAATCTTGACCCGTTTTGTGCAACCCAATTAATGATAATATTCTACTCTGAATTATCTATATCCATGACACTTGTGTCCCACCTAATTTTATTCCCATGTACTTCTAATTAATTCCAAAACACCTTGTGCATTTATTTTAATTAATTTAAACCCAATTTCTATCTTTGTGTAATTTTCTAATTGATGGGCGCTTTTATGCAAATATACATTAAGGTGTCCTACCATTGGACAATACATGAAGAAACCTATCTTTTCCCTTCATACAAATTTTCTCATAATTTTCGGAATGTGCAACGCGCAACATCGCCCTCATTTAATCCTAGCAATTCATTTTGAATTAAACCAAATCCTAGCCCATTGAAATACCTACATGACAACCCAAGCCCAATTCTAAGAGAATGTTGACCAAGTCAAACTATGCCTAGGTCAACCCAACCCCATGTGTATATAAATATTCCCTTTTCTTTGCTTTTTCCTTTTTCTCTAAAACCAACCCTATTTCAGCCGACCCCTTTCCCCCCTACTGTTCATCTCCCTCCTCACGACCGCCGGATCCTCCTCCCTGCACCTTCCCTGTCCACCCTCTTCCTTCTCCCTGACAGCAGCAAGAACATCACCATTAACACCGACCCCGAGCCGTTGTGCTCCGCCAGCCTCGACTCTCCGTCACCACCAGTACTCAACCACCTCGCCAAACTCCTTCCCTCCCCTGCATAAAACCGTCGGAGCTCCGCCGCGGCCATCTCTGCTCGTCAACACCACCATTAATACCCTCCGCCTGGGCCAACCTGACCAGAGTAGCCTGCACCCGCTGCTCAACCGCCCGCAGTCGCCTGACCCTGCCTCAACTCGACGCTGCCATCCTCGCCAGAACCACCGTCGTCTTTCTCACTGCTCACAGCCCACGACAACTTCACACCACCCGATTCTCCTCCACGAACTCCTCCTTATCTCCCCCGGATGACCACCACTGCCCACCGTATTCTCCCTCGCCATCTCCACCTCGTCCCAGTCGAACCACCACCATCTTCTCCTCCTAGCCGAAGCACATGACCCCTGACCCGACTCACCACCACCATTAACACGAACTCCTTCCTAACCTCCATATTTCCTTGCTCCTCCTCCTCGACCACCTCCACAGCTGCTGAACCCGAGTCCTCTTCCCTGTCCTCCTTCATGTTCGACCTCCTTGGCCGGACCTCCCCTGGCCGAATTCTGGTGAGCATCACCATCATCATCATCAACCTATCATCATCATCATCATCATCACTAACCCTCCATCATCATTATTATCATCCTCCCATCATCAACATCATCATCATCAATCATCAACACAATCACCATCATCCATATTATCGTCCTCGTCATCACCATCACATACATCATCATCCTCGTCATCACCATCATGTAATCACCATCATGATCATCACCATCATCTTCATCATGAGCATCACCATCATCATCGTCGCCGTAGTCATAATCATCGCCATCATCGTAGTTATCATCTCATCATAACCCCAATCGTCGTTATCGTTATCGTCATCATCGTCAACCTCATCGTCGCTACCGTCATTCATGTACGCGTACCCCGAGGTTCGAACCTGTCCCTCTCCTCCTTTTTATGTGAGCTTGTGTATATGCTATTAGGACATGAGTATTATTTTATGACTGTTAGTTGATATCGGACCCTGAGACGGTGAACCCAATGACTTATACGCGTACACATACGCATATTAGAATTTAAGTGATATATATATATACATATATAGATGGATGTATTATATAAGTAATTATATGCTTATGACTATATATGTATTTATATTGTACGACCCTAGGACACTGTGGATTATCCCGTGTTTACCTTGACCATGTTGACCCTAAGAACATGTTAGATAACTGCCTTGTGTACATTTACGTACTGGCCTAGACACATGTTATTTTGACTGTCTGATTTTGATACCACATTTAATATAGGACACCCGCGTAATTAGTCACGCAATTGACCGTGTTAGTTGACCAGTGTTACCCCTAGCGTACCCCCGAGTCCAGTGTATTTATGGTTATGTGTGTGCTAGTGTAATGACTGATGTGTATTATATTATATCATATATATATATGATATTAGATTTATCTGTGCGACTTCAGGAGCAGGTTATTGGTACTTCGCAGCTTTCTTGCCAGGCAAGTATGCCTTGCCTTATTGTACTGTTTAAATTCTATATTATTAGTTGCATATTTATTATTTTAATATTATATAACTGTGCGCGTCCGAGAGAGACTCGGGTGCAGTCAACGAAGGCATTGACGTTTGGACTTGTGTCTGACCTAGTGTCTAGTGGACCCACCTAAAGTTGTGGAGTTATTGGTATAACTCCCCAGGCCTTGACACGTATCATTGCACATCACAGAGTGAGTTCATGTAGGGACGCGTGCCTCATACTCGACTGGCCATCGGTGTGAGCAACACGTGTGACGGTATTTAGCTTAGTATTTATTTCTATAGAGACTTGCATTATAGTACAAGATGTCCACGTCGTGTTCACGACTTATATATCTACATTGGGCGGGGAGGACGACTAGTAGGCATATGGGACACCCACTTTCTTTATACTGCTGCCACGTTCTTTGGAGCGATATGGACGATATACTATACTGTATTTACGTTCTTCGGAGCGATATGGATGATATACTATACTGCTGCCATGCTCTTCGGAGCTGGACGTTATTATATAGCTCCCTTGTATGGGGGCATATGTGGCATATACTAGCCAATCACGACGATTGGTGAATTACGTCAGCATATGTCGAGTCTACACTTCCCATACGTACTAAGTTGTCCTCAAATTGCATTCACTTAGATGGTTAGTGCACCCCTTTTTTCAGTATTTACTTTATGGCATGCTTCTATGTATCTTGTTATGTCCCTCTGAGGACCTGGTCTCTTTCCAGGTTTAGATGTTCATGAGTATTCGCAGGAGCGCAGATCCAGCCTTGCTACTTATATTTCGAGGATGTCTTTTCTTTGAGTCTCAGTGGTTGATAGTTGTTGTACTTATACTGTATTTGTCTTGTTTATTCTATATTCTAGTTGGTGATGGATTTGTTTCCATCCGACTATCATCTTTAGATACTTTATATTGAGATTTAGTTACATAGATGCGTGATTCATTTATATTTGATTTATGTGGATGAGTTTAGTTATGCACTTTGACTTGTGATAGTTTTTGCCACTTATAAATTATTGTTCATGATACAGCGTACGCATGTGTTATGGTTTTTATACATTGGAGTTGCCATATATATGCGGCTGGCATGCTTACGTGTCCTAGTCCTACGTATTTTTGGGACTGGGGCGTGACATATTTTTAGTTGTGGCCCATGCAGGTCAGAGCATATTGTCTCGGTTACGTTACTGTACCGAGCAAGCCTGCACCTAGGATTAGAGTATAGGATCTCATCCACAATTGACTATGACTTATCTTTCTTCCAATCTGTTCTATTTAAATAATTGTAGCATGCTTGATTCATGTGCTTTCCTAATAGTTCCTTGAGTATAGCCCCTGCTAGAATATAGGAATCCATGTTGATAGGATGATAATTAGGGTAACATTCTTATTAAGAATATAACTAGGGCATTGACACATCATTAAGTTTAGACTACCTAATGAACCCTAGCAACCCTTACCTATTGAATGACTTACCATTATCCCTTGATAATTAGGGATGACTTGAGAGTAGTATAGACACAACTAGAGTGAGTTATAAATCTGACCATATTGTTTGACCCTAGCATTGAGGAACCAATAGAAATCCAAGGTTGAATAATAGGACCAAACTTAACTTTATAGTGAGATAGTATTATAGAACTATAAATTTATATTCTTGTCTTGATATTAGCAAACAGTGCCTTAGGAAGCCAAGAGGAATGAATATAATATTTCCCTTGATCATACCTCGAACACAGATATTAGCATACCACCTTCCCTTAGGAAAACCATGATATTATCTAGAGTCCCTCTATTTCTCAATTCAAATCTTGTTCCTCTGAAAACTTAGCGCTCGCTATATTTGTGCGACGACTAATTATGTTATTCTATTCTTCATATTTCAATTCGTGCCACCTAACCTTTCTAATTTTAGGCCAAGTAATTTTATCTTATGTTAAGGATATATAGTTGCTAGGATTAATAGTTGTAATCTTGAACTTTGAATTATGTGCTTGGTAGTTAGAACTTGATAGTTTGAGTTGTTCCTTTAGATTGTGATATAATTATTCTTAGTTTTAAATCATGTAACATGTACCCCACCTCAATATAGGTTATATCCTCTTTCCCCTTGAAGGCCAGTAACTTTTCCATTCTTACTGTTGACACATGTTCTATGAGCACTATGATTAAGACTTAAGGTGACCATTACCTATATGATACAATAGGAGACCCTAATAAGTACCAAGATCTTTTCCGTATATACCCCAATAAGAGTTCATACTTTATTTATAAGAACAAGGTTATTTTGTAGATTTCCCTTAAGACTGTCACAGTATTAGTTTATTATCTAGGTAGTATGCCTCACAACCTAGTAACATATAGTCCTCTTGACTCATTATTGAAGTGTAACTGAATGACATTAATTGTATACTAGCATAAGATGATAGTGTTTAGTCAGACTATAGAACTTAGAGGCCCATACCTCTATATGGTCGACTAGCGACTTAGACAAAGAGTTAGTATGACAACTGTAGAGATTATAGAGCCTTATCTTCTTTGTAAACTTGAATTATTTTATAATTTCTTTCATCATAATCTAGCGTACTTATATTTATTGTACTACCTTGACTTATGTTGCTATTATAGCCTAGTTTTGCAAGCTTATTCTTTATCGAGCTTGTTCATGACATATGTATTATTGGAGTACTATACTAATACATTTCAGAATTAGTGTATTACGGTCTGATCAACTATAGTGCGCTTGGTTCGCCCTTCGCATAACTACTTTACGTGGATTAAGATATATAGTGATTAGTAGACGAATGTACTTGCCGTCTAGATATGTCTGAGCATATCGTATGAGTTACATAACTGTACTGATACGAGCATGTGAATAGGAATTATCAAAATAGGATTTTAATCCACAACTGCCTTGACAATTCCTATTTAAATTCTTTAAACGCCTTGATCCCCACACTTCTATTCTATTACCTCCCCCTTGAACTCTTTATTTTTGTTTTCCGTCTTCCCTTATTTCGGAAAGACGAAACCTCGTGCTTAGTATAAGTTTGATATACAGAGAGTACTAGATATACCCCATAGGCCAATCACATTACTAGATGACTATCTTTTATAACTGATTAAGGGTATATCATATATGATACATTTTGTGTTAAATTTTTTGAGGATTGAGTAACATAATTAAGTAAATTTGAGGAATAAGTTTTCTTAAATGTAAGAGCCTTAGGTGATAGATAGGTAAATTCTAAAGTTGGGTAGAAGTTGCATTATCAACTTGAGAGAAATTTCTTTTAGATTGTGATCAAGTAAGATTAGATTGTGAGATTATGTCATTTTAAATATGGAGAATTTTAGAAAAATGATTAAGATAACGAGGACTTAAGGAAAATTGATATCTTGATATTGCAGACCAAATATTTATACTTGGGCACATGATTTAAATTTTGAATATTGAAGGTTGAATCATTGATTTAAATCTTGAGAAAAATAAATGGAACTCTAAACATGAACATTGACGGATTGAATTCCAAAATTGATGATTTGAATTAAAAGTTAAATTTTGATTGTTGGATTACCTATTTGAAATATTGAGGATGTGAATTGAATTTAAAAAATAGAAGAATGTAAAATGCATAAGTGAAAATAGGAATAATATTGGATTAGGATTGTCTTCTAGAAGAGATTATGATAGTTGGAGATCGTGATAAAAAAAAATTGATGTGGGTTAATTAAATATTGAAGATGTTATATGGATTCAATTTAAATTTGGATGTTGATGATTTGAAAAAGTGAGAAGAGATTACAACAGGTTGAATTTTGAATTGAACAGTAATTATCTTAAATTTAAAGTAATTGCGATAGATTTGATTAGAAATTTAATTATCGCAAAGAGATTGCGATTGACTTACCTTATGTACGTGAAGGAATAACAGACTATGCCTTATTTTAATTTCGAGGACAAAATTATTTTAAGTTGGATAGATTGTAAACCCCCTTACCTAAAATTAGGCCTACTTGGCTTAGATAGAGAAATTAGGGCTAATTAGGATCTAATTAGAAATAGAACACGGTATTTATTTAATTATACAATATTTATATCACATAGTACACCTTACCATTGCTTCGATAACTGGAGCACCTCACTAGCCATTGCATTCCTACAAATGTCACACTCTCATCCTAGACATGCCCGTCTACCATTCTGACCTTTGTGTAACTTATAATTATGCTCTCTTGTGCTACATTTTAGTCGCACAATATTCGTGGCAGACATTATTATTTTTTAAATAAATATGATTTTGTATCCTTGTGCGTTCCAATCGAAATTGGAGACACAATCTTGACCCTTTTTGTGAAACCCAATTAATGATAATATTCTACTCTGAATCCTCTATGTCCATGACACTTGTGTCCCACCTAATTTTATCCCCATGTACTTTTAATTAATTCCAGAACACCTTGCTCATTTATTTTAATTAATTTAAACCCAATTTCTATCTTTGTGCAATTTTCTAATTATTGGGCGCTTTTATGCAAAAATGTATTAAGGTGTCCATACCATTGGACAATACATGAAGAAACTCATCTTTCCCCTTTATACGAATTTTTCCATAATTTTTGGAATGTGCAACGCGCAACATCGCCCTCATTTAATCCTAGCAATTCATTTTGAATTAAACCAAATCCTAGCCCATTGAAATACCTATATGACAACCCAAGCCCAATTCTAAGAGAATGTTGACCAAGTCAAACCAATCCCTAGGTCAACCCAACCCCATGTGCATATAAATATTCCCTTTTTTTGCTTTTTCTTTTTTCTCTAAAACCAACCCTATTTCAACCGAACCCTTTTCCCCCTACTGTTCATCTCCCTCCTCACGACCGCCGGATCCTCCTCCCTGCACCTTCCCTGTCCACCCTCTTCCTTCTCCATGACAGCAGCAACAACATCACCATTAACACCGACCCCGAGCCGTTGTGCTCCACCAGCGTCGACTCTACGTCACCACCAGTACTCAACCACCTCGCCAACCTCCTTCCCTCCCCTGCGCAGAACCGCCGGAGCTCCGCCGCGGCCATCTCTGCTCGTCAACACCACCATTAATACCCTCCGCCTGGCTAACCTGACCGGAGCAGCCTGCACCCGCTGCTCAACCGCCCGCAGTCGCCTGACCCCGCCTTAACTCGACGCTGGCATCCTCGCCAGAACCATCGTCGTCTTCTCCACTGCTCACAGCCCATAACAACTTCACACCACCGGATTCTCCTCCACGAACTACTCCTCATCTCCCCCGGACGACCACCACTGCCCACCGTATTCTCCCTCACCATCTCCACCTCGTCCCAGTCGAACCACCACCCTCTTCTCCTCCTCGCCCCGAGCACATGACCCCTGACCCGACTCACCACCACCATTAACACGAACTCCTCCCTGACCTCCACCTTTTCCTGCTCCTCCTCCTCGACCACTTCTACAGCTGCTGAACCCGAGTCCTCTTCCCTGTCCTCCTTCCTATTTGACCTCCTTGGCCGGACCTCCCCTAGCCGGATTCCGGTGAGCATCACCATCATCATCATCATCCCCAACCCCCCCATCATCATTATCATCATCCTCCTATCATCAATCATCAACACAATCACCATCATCCACATCATCGTCCTCGTCATCACCATCACCCACATCATCATCCTCGTCATCACCATCATGTAATCACCATCATGATCATCACCATCATCTTCATCATGAGCATCACCATTATCATCGTCGCCATAGTCATAATCATCGCCATCATCGTAGTTATCATCTCATCATAACCCCAATCGTCGTCATCGTCATCGTCGTCAACCTCATCGTCGGCACCGTCATTCCTGTGCGCATACCCCGAGGTTCGAACCTGTCCCTCTCCTACTTTTTATGTGAGCTTGTGTATATGCTATTAGGACATGAGTATTGCTTTATGACTGTTAGTTGATATCGGACCCTGAAACGGTGAACCCAATGACTTGTACGCGTACAATTACGCGTATTAGAATTTAAGTGATATATATATATATATATATATATATATATATATATATATATATATATATATATATATATATATATATGTATGTATGTATGTATTATATAAGTAATTATATGCTTATGACTATATATGTATTTATATTGTACGACCCTAGGACACTATGGATTATCCCGTGTTTACCTTGACCATGTTGACCCTAAAAACATGTTAGATGACTGCCTTGTGTACATTTATGTACTGGCCTAGACACATGTTATTTTGACTGTCTGATTTTGATACCACATTTAATATAGGACACCCGCGTAATTAGTCGTGCAATTGACCATGTTAGTTGACCAGTGTTACCCCTAGCGTACCCCCGGGTCCAGTGTATTTATGGTTATGTGTGTGCTAGTGTAATGACTAATGTGTATTATATTATATCATATATATATAGGATATTGGATTTATCTGCGCGACTTCAGGAGCAGGTTATTGGTACTTCGCAGCTTTCTTGCCAGGCAAGTATACCTTGCCTTATTGTACTGTTTAAATTCTATATTATTAGTTGCATATTTATTATTTTAATATTATATAACTGTGCGCGTCCGAGAGAGACTCGGGTGCAGTCAACGAAGGCATTGGCGTTAGGACTTGTGTCTGACCTAGTGTCTAGTGGACCCACCTAAAGTTGTGGAGTTATTGGTATGATTCCCCAGGCCTTGACACGTATCATTGCACGTCACAGAGTGAGTTCATGTAGGGACACGTGCCTCATACTCGACTGGCCATCGGTGTGAGCAACACATGTGACGGTATTTAGCTTAGTGTTTATTTCTATAGAGACTTGCATTATAGTACGAGATGTCCACGTCGTGTTCATGACTTATATATCTACATTGTACGGGGAGGACGACTAGTAGGCGTATGGGACACCCACTTCCTTTATACTACTACCACGTTCTTCGGAGCGATATGGATGATATACTATACTGCTGCCACGTTCTTCGGAGCGATATGGACGATATACTATACTGCTGCCACGTTCTTCGGAGCGATATGGACGATATACTATACTGCTGCCATGCTCTTCGGAGCTGGACGTTATTATATAGCTCCCTTGTATGAGGGCATATGTGGCATATACTAGCCAGTCACGACGATTGGTAAATTATGTCAGCATATGTCGAGCCTACACTTCCCATACGTACTAAGTTGTCCTCAAATTGCATTCACTTAGATGGTTAGTACACCCCTTTTATTTATTTAGTATTTAATTTATGGCATGCTTCTATGTATCTTGTTATGTCCCTCTAAGGACCTGGTCCCTTTCCAGGTGTAGATGTTCATGAGTATTCGCAGGAGCGCAGATCCAGCCTTGCTACTTATATTTCGATGAGGTCTTTTCTTCGAGTCTCGGTGGTTGATAGTTGTTGTACTTATACTGTATTTGTCTTGTTTATTCTATATTCTAGTTGGTAGTAGATTTGTTTTCATCCGACTATTATCTTTAGATACTTTATATTGAGATTTAGTTACATAGATATGGGTTATTCATTTATATTTGATTTCTGTGAATGAGATTTAGTTATGCCCTTTGACTTGTGATAGTTTTTACCACTTATGAATTATTGTTCATGATACAGCGTACGCATGTGTTATGGTTTTCATATATTGGAGTTGTCATATACATGCGGCTGGCATGCTTATGTGTCCTAGTCCTACGTATTTTTGGGACTGGGGCGTGACACGAGTCTACCTAGGAGCGCAAGGATTCTATTCGACAGCGTTTTCCATATTTATTTGAGGACCGAGGTATGAATTTACGTACTGTTTTTGATTACCTGTTAACTTTTTAAATGCTCGTAACTCTCATTTGTGCTTTCTTTTTAATTTTGGGGACAAAATTCTTCTAAATTGGGAAGAATGTAAACCCCCTCAAAAATTTCTTATTTTAGGTAGACTAGATATTGTTAGAAATTTTGATTTAGCATCAGGGTGTTTGAGGTTTAGAAATTATGTTGCATTGGCTGGTTCTTTAATTTAAATCCTTGGTGCACCTTACTGTTGCTACAATAATTGGAGCCCAACAATAGCCTTTAATTTTCAACAAATTATTGTACTCTTGACCTGATAAGCCAACCTAGGCGCTGGACATTTATGTCACTCACAAACACCCTCCCTTGTGCTCTAATTTAATTGTACAACTTCTCAGTCACGAAATTAATTATTTAATTCTATGTCGCGTACCTATGTCATTGCCATCGATTTGGGGACACAAACTCAACCCATTTCGCCGAACAAATTAAAGGGGCCAAGACTGACACCACGCCTACACCGTTCATTACCTTTGTGTCACTCCTAATTGAGATCCCATGTGCCTCCATTCAATTTAAGAGCACATGACACTTTATTTAATTAAATTGGGGACACCAACTTAAACTAATCCCAACATAACCCCAATTTAACCCAATACCCCTTTCATGAGGCCCATACAAAACACAAAACAACCCCTCACCCTACAAAATACCAAACACCACTTCCCACACCAAATTCTCACCATTTTTCCTTCATGTGCAAATATCCAAAAGTTAAGGGGCTTAATGGCAAAAAGGGTGCTAGGTGTCACCACCCTATTGGTTAAAGTCAATGAGGAAACCCCTCCAACCTCACATGTCTAGTCACATCACACTCTCTCTTCCCTTGCAAAGTATTTTCTTTCATGTGGAATCCTAACCATTGATTCAAATTCTTCCCCCCATCACAACCACTCATCCCCCTATATTTACACACACACACCCTTCCCAATGTGGTTGGCCCTAATCCCTAGAAAAACTTAGGAATCTCCCCTCTCTCTTTCTCTCCTCCCTCTACTACCACCAGCCGACCACACTACATTCTTCTTCACTTCTTCTTCTTCTTCTTCTTCTTCTTCATAATTTCCTTCTTTCCCCCTTACACCAGCTTTTCCTTTCTTTCTTCAAACGTCTTCATCACCACCACCACCATACTACTGGCCTTATTGAGCCCCGACCAACCTCGTTCAACTGACAGACACTGGTGCCCAGTGCCTCACTCCCCGCGCCTCCGGACAACGTCGTCTCCACCAGAGCCCCACTCCTTGGGTCTTCACCGCCCAACATTCACAAAGCCAAGGCGCTAAATCTAGCACTCTGCCAAGCATCGATTCTTCCGTGGCCGATGTACGGCCGACGTCAACAGCCCCATACCAAGCCTCCATGTGAGCCCGCATACCGGGTACCATTGCGGTCGAGCTACCGTCCGACTCCCGCGACCCAACCGCGGCAACCATTTCTCCCGTTCTCTTGAAGCTCCTCCTCGAGCCGATCCCGTCGACACACTCCCCTTTAAAAACTCGACAAAATGTTAGTGCTTGCATCCTTGCGTGCATTTGCACCACACAACGGGCCCCTCACAAGGCAAGAAGAAAACATGGTTATAGAAGTACTAGCTGCATTCGAGAGAAGAGTAGCTCTTTACTGCAGCTCCGCTTGCGTATCCAGTTAGGGCAAGCCGACACCAAGGGACGTCCATGCAAACCTTCATTTCCAACATTGGAAAATTTTGATTCCTTGTGGGTGGAGCAACATTAGCGTGGTTAGACTTGGTCAGATGTTTGGTACCTGCAGTCTTAGCACATATTAGACAACATGAGGTTATTGCTGAGTAATGACATAGGACTATTGGGATACTTCTTTGGGACTTCAGGTACTTCGGGATCTGCAGACTTGGACATTGTACCGTAGTCCCGTCTTCAGCATCCGGATCCAGACAAGTGTACCTTGCCATCCTGTATCTCAGTTTTTAGATTACTATTTGTTTTTATCTATGCATTGTGCGTGCTTTGGATCAGAATCGTTACTTAGCATCCGGGTCATAACCGGGTACAGACGTTCGTTGGTAACGTCTAGTATCGATTGATAGATATTTGCGATACCTTGATGTACCTATTTGGTTACATCGAAACCCTAGGACACATTCAGACACCGCCATCGTACCAGACATCCTGTATCCTAATACTGTCAACATGATCAGAATCTGTGATGACTTTAGGGTCGTGATTGTTGATAGTTACTTCAGTATGACGACACTGTTAAATAGAGGTTCGGGTTCAGCGAGCACTCGTTGACCGCATTGGGAGGGAAAGACAGTTACTAGACGTTTGGACTACTTTGCACGTGCTATATATATGTATATATTCCTATCTATGTAGTGATCCTGTATCCGGAGTCGTAGTATAACCTGTGTGACTCTGTGCTCGGAGCTACGGTACGCTCTATGCTTCGAAGCTACGGTTTTATATTTGAAAAGCCCACGCGTCGAACATTGTCTTCAAAAGTTGCATCTCACTTAGGTGGTTATGCTAGATTATACTGGCGTAGCATATGTTTCTTTTTGTTATACTATGGCATACTATTTTTGTACCTTGTTACGTCCCTCTGAGGACCTGGTTTCCTCCCAGATTATAGGGTCAATTTCTGATGGGAGGCTAGAGCTGCTGATGAGTATTATACCGGTATACAGGTATTGTTACTCGATATTTGTATTCATTTCTTCATTATTCAGCTATTATGATCTTTGCTTATTTTCTGCTAGTATAGCCCAGTATTTGTAGACTCATATTATTTTCCTTCGAGTCTATTCGTAGGAGTGTAGTGTAGGTGCACACTATGATACGTGTTGTCAATTCTTTATTACATATCCTTGTGGTTTGAGACATAGACATGTATACCATGTTATCTAGATAGTAACCCTCATTTACAGCTTATACGTATTCAGAGTCAGACTGAAGTCCCCTTGTAACGTAGCTGGCTATTGCCACGTGGCCTAGTCCCTTGTATTTTGGGACTGGGGCGTGACAAGTTTCGAAGACAGTAGCAAAAGTACGTAGTTTTCTGGGCTTGGCAGGATACTACAGGAGATTTGTGTCATATTTTACTAAGATCTCGGCACCATTGACTCGGTTGACACGCAAGAAAGTTAAATTTGTGTGGTCAGCGGAATATCAGGTAGCCTTTGAAGAAGAAGTTAATCTATGCACCAATCCTTACTCATCTTGCAGGATCCGGAGGATTCACAGTGTATTATGATGCATCTGGCAAGGGACTTGGATGTATTTTGATGCAACAAGGAAGGTGATAGCATATGCTTCTCGGCAGCTCCGAGATTATGAGAAGAACTATCCAACTCACGATTTGGAGTTAGCTGTAGTAGTGTTCGCACTTAAGCTAAGGAGGCACTACTTATATGGCGATCGAGTAGAAATATTCATGGATCATAAGAGTTTGAAGTATATGTTCACGCAGAAGGACCTGAACATGAGGCAGAGAATGTGTCTAGAGATGTTGAAAGATTATGACATAGAACTTCAGAACCATCCAGGCAAGGCTAATGTAGTAGCTAATCCACTTAGTAGAAGAGGTGGCAAATTTATGTCGACTAATCAGAATCACATTCTAGAAGACTTATAAGATATGGGTATCGAGATAGTACTTCTACAGAGTACAGGAGTTCAGGCTAGTCTATAGATTCAGTCAACTTTGGTAGATAGAATCAAACTAGCTCAGGCAGAGGACCCGAAGATTCAAAAGCTACGAGAAGAATCTGAGTTAGGTCTTCGAAATGAGTTAACAATACATGCGGATGGAATGCTAAGGTTTGAAAATCGTCTATGCGTACCAAGCAGAGATATTTGGCAAAAAGTTATGACTGAAGCACATAGTTTCCAGTATTCTATTCATCCGGGAGGCATGAAGATGTACCAAGATATCAAGCAATATTTTTGGTGGAACAAAATAAGGAGGGAAATAGCACGCTTCGTATCACGATGTCTGATATGTCAGCAAGTAAAGGACGAACAGCAAAGACCGGCAAGATTATTACAACCGTTTTCTATTTCGGAGTGAAAGTGGAAGCATATCACAATGGACTTTGTGACTGGTTTACCTATATCCTTGACTTGTCAAGATACAGTTTGGGTGATAGTGGATCGTCTCACAAAAGTAGCTCACTTTCTTCCTTTTCGAGTAGGACAGTCTACAGAATAATTGGCTGAAATATATATGCGACAGATAGTAAGACAACACGGTGTCCTAGTAAGTATTATGTCAGATCGAGACACTCGGTTCACTTCATATTTTTGAAAAAAGTTTGCATCAGAGTTTGGGCACTAAGTTAAGATTCAGCACAGCTTACCACCCCCAGACAGACGAATAATCAGAGAGAACCATCCAGACCTTAGAGAATATGCTTCGAGCATGTACCTTAGACCTTGGTGGATCTTGGGAAGATCACCTTCATCTCGTCGAGTTCTCGTACAACAACAGTTATTAGGCCAGTATTCAGATGGCGCCTTTTGAAATACTATACGGCAGAAAGTGTAGATCACCGTTGGCTTGGGACGTCATTAGTGAGCAAAAGATGTTAGGCCCCGAAATAATCACGCAAACAGTAGAGGTTGTCAAGCAGACTAGAGAGCGACTTCAGGTTGCACAAGATAGGCGTCGTCATTGGGCAGATCAGCATCGTAAAACTTTAGAGTTTCGTGTCGACGACCACATATTTTTGTGGATTTTGCTTACCCGTAGATTCATTAGATTCGGTATTTACGGAAAGCTTAGTCTGCGAACGTAGGTCCGTTCGACATTCTCGAGCGGGTAGGCAAAGTTGATTATCATCTTGCCCTTCCGCCTTCGCTACGTGAGGTGCACGATGAATTTCATGTGTCTCAGTTGCTTAGGTATGTTCCAGATATGAGTCATATCCTCGATCACTCTGAATTAGTCGTTGGTACTGACTTATCTTACGAGGAGCAACATGTATCTATATTGGACCAAAGGGAGAAGGTGCTCAAGAACCAGACTATTTCTCTTGTCCGGGTTGCTTGGGGACATCACTCTCTAGGGGAATTGACGTGGGAATGTGTCACGCCCCAGTCCCAAAATATCGAGGGACTAGACACGTGGCAATAGCCAGCAGCACACACCGATGGACAAACCCAATTTAATAGATCCATCGGGGCATACTTAAGCTGTAATACAATAATATGTAGGTCCAATGATACAGTCACAGTCTAATCTAATCTCATCCACAACAGATAATCACAGATCAAATGCCAGAATAAATGTAAATAAATATAAACTAACATATCTCAATAAAAGTGTCTCGGAGAACAATCCGAGAATAAGTCTGATACATCAATACAATAGACTAGAATAAAGTACTAGAAACAGAAATAAATGAGTATCTCAAGCCAACACTCAGGAGAAGTCCTCTGGTACGATCTCGTCCTCAGATTCTGGTTATGCTCCAATGTATGCACCTGTTCCTGCTCCTGCTAATGATAATGCTCCGGTCCCGTACACCTCGGGATAGATCTCGTCAGCTAATCCTGGGGACATAATCCGGGTCCAGGTCCTCAGGGGACATAGCAAGGTATAAAATAACTCAAGCCAAAATAAATGCAGTGAAATAGTCAATGAAATAAACAAGGTAAATATGTAACCATCTATGTGAAATGCAAGTGAGAGCATCACTTGTACTCAGGCTGAGACCACTACAAGCTCTGTGTCTGGGAGCCTGTAGCAGGGTTTACTATGTGTTTTACTATGTGTTTACTATGTATTTTATATATATAAAATTAGCCTGTAGCATGTGTGTCTCTCCCCACCCAATGTAATCACACGTCTCATGTCCACGATGCCTCATGTCCATGTCATGCAAGATCATATCTAATGCAACCAGTCATATAATGTCTATGTCATAAAGCCTATATCCTATACAGAATCACCATAAATATCTCAGAAAGATTCTGTCTCATGAATAGTGTCAAGTATCCTGGGTTAAGATGTACTTGATAAGACAAGTACGAGAATATTAAGGGTCACGATATCCATCTCTATGTGACATTACACAACTCCGCGTACGGTGTTGGCATCCGACTATTAATCAGACGCTAAGTACGTCACACGGTCCTAGGTTAAGCATGAACAACCATATAAATAAATCTAAGAAATATGTAACAAGAACTGCAAGTTTTGGGCAAGGTACACTTGCTTGTGGTTCTGGCTCCAACTGTAGCTCTGACCTCAGTGTGATTTGCAGGTACTACTTCGGTTGCTGAAATAAATATCACTATTAGATTTAAAAAATATCAAATAGTTAGAAACGCCTGTCCTTAAGTCCAATTTGGACACAAGGGCAAAAATGACAGTTTTCGGTCAAAACGGGGTCCACATGTGGGCCGCTTCGCACCAAAACCCGTGTCAGAACCAATGGTCTCCAAATTCATCAAACTTAGTGTCAACAAGTCCAGAACGATGATACGAACCCAACGGAACTTCCAGAACTGGATTCCGATGAGCCGATCGCAAAATCGCCCGTCAAGTGGAGCTGCGGGGCCCACAATACGCGATTTTGTCAACGTTCTCAGAATCAAACCAAACTTGGGTCACAGGACCAGCGTATTTCTACGAGTCCGATGTCATAAGTTTTGTTTCGATCTGACGTGTGTACACAAAGTTACGACATGTTCCAGAACAGGCAGATACGGGACGTTGTCGGCGGATACGCGTTGATTCCGGTATGCACGCACACCCAAATCAACTTCTGCGAAATTTCGCACGTCCGTATCAACGGCGCACACGTTTTGGTGAAGACCACATGCAACCAAGTCGTCCCATTTGGCGGGGCGCACTCAGTTCCGGGGTAAAATAGGGCATTGGTTTTTCCTATTTTTGGATCGCGGTTTGCGATCGCCACAGGACGCGATACACCGAGCGGGTTGCACGACCATCGAGAGGGTTACACAGTCTATGCGTCACAACTGACAGAACGGAAAATAGAACAACGAGGAGAGAGAACGGGTTACCTGAACAGGGCTACGAAGAACGATGATTCTTCGTGTCCGGGAGGCGACACGAACAACTGTGTCCGGATTCTGCTGTGTCCGTGTCCGCTGTGTCGGAGCTAGGGCTACGTTGGGGTTGAGGCGGTGAGGTTGACGCGCCATGGGGGTCGACGAGGTCGAGGCTGGGGCAGCGGGCGGCTCAGGCGAAGCGAAGATAGTGGCTAGGGCAAGGGGCTAGGCTGGGGTGACGAGTGGTGGTCGAGGGGGTTCGATGTCAGGGATGGGCGGTTTGGGGTGGTGGTGCTGGGCTGGGTTACAGCAGAACTGTGAGGGGATGGTCGAGGGAGATGGTCGAGGGAAGTCTGGTCGAGGCGGAGGAGTTGGGGACGGGCGGTATTCGTCGAGGGTTTCGATAGAGGGGAGCGGCGGAGTCGTGTGGTGGTGCCGGTGGTGGAAGATGAAGGAGGCTGGTCGAGGAGGAGGCAGGGTGCAGGGGGATGGCCGGAGTAGCAGGCCGGGGTGGCTGGGGGTTGAACGGAGGAGATTCGTCGATGGGGCGCTGCGGGTCGGGGCTGGGAGCGTCGGTGGCTGTGGTGGGCGGCTAGGGCGGAGGAGGTTCAGGGCGGAGGTAGTCGGAGAGGGGAGCTCGAAGCGGTGGCTGAGGGTTTAGGGTTCAGGCAGCCATGGCGGGGGATTAAATAGGGGCATCGCTGGTACAGTATAGGATTCGGAATCCGACTAGGGTTTCGATCGGGTCGGGTCCGGTCGGCGGGTCAGCGGGGATCCAACCCGATCCATCTAACTTAGGTGCGGGTACGGGTTGTCGGGTCGGGTTTAGATCCGACCCGACCCGCTAAGGTTGGGTTCGATTCAGTTGAACCGGGTCTGGGTTGGTTTGGTTTATTTTGAAAATAAACCGGATTTATTTCTAGGGTTTAATTCGGTTTATTTTGGTTTATTATAAACTTAGTTTTTAGGGCTTTAAAAATGTTTTCGGAGTCCAATAAATTTTTGGAAAATTACCTTATGTCAAGTTTTTCATTTTACACTAAAAATTATTATTTTCATAATATTTTAACATTAATTAACAACCTTTAAAATTTATTTAATCATAAAATACCTTAGTTTTTATTTTAAAAAATTACAAAAATTTGTGTAAAATAGTTTTAAAATTTTAAAAAAAATCAGGGTGATTACAGAATGCGAGGATTATATTCGATCCTGGTATCCGCACATATTCGATTCAGAAGGTATATTCTTTCTTACACCTTCATATCTCATATTCTGTGATTAGGCGATCACCTATAAGTTGTGATAATATTGCTTGCATTTATAGTTGCTAGTAGATTTGTATCATGCTTGTCGTGACTTCTTTAGCTATTGCTTGGATTTGAATTTCGAGGATAAAAATTTTCTAAGGTGGATAGAGATGTCACTCCTCGTTCCCGATATACGTATTTGGAACGTATTTTATTTTAGCATGGTTGCATGTGCATGGAGACTAGACCCATTCTTTGGTTTAACATGGTTCATGGTTAATTTTGTGGGTTGGTTCAAGTCATGAGAACCCTTGGTTCAACCCTCAACCCTACCATATATAACCCTAACATTTTTTTCTCTCTCTTCATTAATTCATTTCCTTCTCTCTCTTATATTTTCTCTTCCCTTTCCATAGGCAAGTACACCTTGCATGAGAAATAGAAAAATCCTCCATATTATTGTTCTATTATATTTGTTATGTGTTTCTAAGTACTTTTAGTTCTTGGAGTTTTTTGTTTTGATGGGTGGTTTTGAGTATATCTGCATTTCTAACTTAGGATTTTGTGAGTTTTTCTTGATTTTGATCTATTAAACATGTATTTTTAAAAAACTATTTTTTTGTTACATGATAGAGCTTTCAATTTAGAGCGTTTTGGCTTTTGGTTCACTCAATTTGGATTTAAAATGAGAATTTTATGGACAAAATAAGATTTTAATTTTTGAGAGTTTTTGCCATGGCCGAACCTGCTGTTTGGAGAAGAGGGGGTCTTAATGCGGCAAGCGAGTTATGCGGCCGAAAGCAATACGGTCTGAGAGGGCTATGCGGCCTGAGCTTTCGTCACATACTAACCAGCATGTGTCCATCTTGTTGGACGCATGACTGCCATCACACAAGTGTTCTGGAGCTTATCCTTAAACTCCTTGTGTGTTCACTCGTTGAACGAATGAGAAAATTGCTAAGTCCAAGAGACCTCCATACGGCATCGAACTCCATGCGACACCGACCCATATGTGGCATGCAGGCATATACGGCAAACAGAGCATGCATCGACTTTTCCTTGGACACATGACTCTGAAACTTTGGCGCATCTTTCTATGGTTTTGTCTTTTCTTCCTGACACACTTTATGGATTGTCACATCAATCACTTTATGTCACTTCACTGACACTTCATTCATTGCCCGTCACTTCAACACTTATCCCAAGGAGTAGACTTTAATCCTGAGCATGCGGCCTATACTTCATATGCGGCCAAGTGGTTAATGCGGCCTGACTTTATACGCGGCCATGACTTGTCATGCGGCCCTAACTTCATATGCGGCCTAGAGTCATATGTGGCCTGGACTTCTTATGCGGCCTAGAGACCCATGTGGCCTTTCTTATTTTGATTGAATATTTTCTTGATTCATGTGATCCAATATATAATTGATAATTTGACTCGAATACTGTATATGTGTTGATACCACTGTTGCCTAATATTGTCCATGATATTAATGTGCGTCGAGGTATGACGCATTGTGTCACATGTTAAGTGATTATATTTGGGTTGTGCATCAAGAATGCCTCTAAATTTCTTAACGCGTGATATTATAAATATATACTATTTCCCTAGCACGGGCATAATAAGCGAGTTAACTATCAGAGCGTGGCTAGGATATTGATTGACTGAATGTTGCATACACGCTCGGATGAATCCATATTTGACTTCCATGGATTCGTATCTAGCGTATCCATACTTTGTACGACATCTTAAGGAAAATTCTCATGTGACCATGCCTTGATATTTCAAACATAACATAGGGCCAATTAGGTAACTAAAAGTGGTAGTAACATTAGAAAAAATGGTGGAGGAAAATTCTCATGTGACCACGCCTTGATATTTCAAACACAACATATTTCAAACACATCATAGATCATGCCAACGAACCTTCCCACAGAGATTCATTCTAAGTGCGCTGTGGGCTGGCCACCACAGATACTATATATCATCTGCCTTAGTGGAGTGCAGTATCTGACATATTATTATACCGAGTCACCGTTTTACTAAATGTAAACCCCCTAAAATTTAGATAAGATTATTTTAGTAATTTTATTATAATTTTTAATCATTAAAATAATTTCTAGAATTTAGAAACCCTTTAGTGTAGTCTTAATGCTAGGAATACAACACTAGCTTTTTTTTTCAACCACCTTTGTATAATAGGCTTAGCCGAGCCAAATTAGGCTCCTGGCATATATGTCTCTAATAATTTTACAAACCGACACTTCGTTTTGGTCACACAACAACCGCGACGCTTTTTGACTCAAAATATGACACTTGGGTACTTTCTGTTGCGGTCAATTTAGATGAGCAACATGAACCCAAATTTTGATACAGACTTTTATAACCTCTAGCCTAACACGACCAACTATGCACATGTCATTGTCACATTTATTTGAGTTCCCGTAGGCTCTAAAAATAATATAGAAACACTGTGCATTTTAATTAGTCAAAAATGACCATTTTGATTAATTGCACCTGACCGAGCCCGAACCCCCAACTTGAACCCTCAGACCAACTTGTCTAACTCATGCACAACACCATACACCCATCCCCCACTTTCCTACTCAACAAACACCATTTTTTTTCTCACACCAAATCCCACTTTTTACGTACTTTTATTTAAATTTTAGCATAAACCTATTAATAGCATAAATCTTGGACCATCTTAACTAAATTGTACCATGTGTACACTCAAATGGAGAGGGGGGACCAACCGCAGCCAAGGAGGGAGGGCTCGGGTTCTTGGGGGAATTACTAATGACCCTTGGTTTTTAAACCCCCCAACATATTCATCCCTCCTTCGCTTACTACCACTTATAGCTAATAAGTCCTAAGAGAACCCACACCATGCATTGTTCATCCAACTCTTCTCTTCCCCAACCGAAACCACCACCAATTCTCTCCCTCTTCTCTTCCTCTCCCTCACGGTGTTCTTCTTCTCCACCTCCTTGGAGCTCCGGCCGGCCTCAACCCGGAGCAACTACTTCCTCCGTACACAACCACCGCGAGCAGCCCGACCACCGCGAGCAAGCACGACCACCGCGAGCAGCCCGACCAAAGGAGCAGATCGACCACCGCGAGCAAGCACGGCCACCGCGAGCGAGCACGGGCAGCAGCAGCAACAACAACAACAACAACAGCTCTTCGTGAGGCCCACTTCGAGGTATGAGCACGACTTCCTCACTCGATCATTTCACGAGCTTCTTTTCCATTTACATTCACAATATGAAGGACCTCAAACCCCTTTAAGAGTTTTGATTTAAAGTAATTTATAATCGAAGAAAGTTGACCCAAAAGTCGGGCAAAAAACTGACTTAGCGACAGTTTCAAAATAGCCCAAATGCCCATGTTTCAAGATCAATAAATCCCAAACCGTGATATCGAATCGAGTAATTCTTTTTCCTATGTGAAAATAACCTAACCGAGTTTTAAACCCTTTAAATACTTTATTTTACTAGGCGTTATTCGGTGATTAATTTAATATACAAATCTGTCAAAAACTTGATTTTGGAAAACCCAAAATTTTTGATACGAGATGCGTCCCGCCAAACGAGACCTTGTCGTCGCATACAGATTATAACGAATGGTGCGTAATATAAATGTGGACGTGTGGGATTTCGCAGAATTCGATTTGGACGTGTGTGCACGCCGGAATCAACACGTATCCGTCAAAAAATATCGTATCGGCCTATTTCGATACCTCGCCATAACTTCGTGTGTACTTGTCATTTCGTAACAAAACTTGTGCTAATGGATTCGTAGCATTACACTGGTCCTATGACCCAAGTTTGGTTCAAATCTGAGAACGTTGATGAAACACCGTTTCGTGGGCCCTACTGTTCCACATGAAATGTAAGTTCGTGATCGGCTCATCGGAATTTAGTTCTGGACGTTCGTTGGGTTCGTATCATCATTCTGGACTCATAAACACTAATTTGATAAATTTAGAGTAATTTTACTTTGATACTTTTTCGGTGTGAAGTGGACCACATATAGCCCAAAACCGTCAATTCTGCCCCTATGTCCAAATTGGACTTATGACTAGTCAATCTTAGTTATTTTATGTATACTGAAAATATTGATGATGTTTGTTTCAGCATCCGGAGGTGTACTTGCAGATTTCACTTTTTCAGGAGCAGTTGACAGAGTTCAAGACCCAGACAAGTATACCTTGCCAAACTTGTAGTAGATCCTGTTATAATATATGTTTGTATTTCTTTTCATATATATACTCTTGTGATGTACCTATTCAACCTAGGACCGTGAGACATTGCTTAGCGTCCGAATAAGATTCGGGTATCGACGCCGTAGGCGGAGTTATGTAATGTCACTTAGAGAGTTGATTCCACGATTTTATTTTTGCGTGCTTGATTTACCAAGTACGTCAGAATGTAGGACACTTGACACTATTTTATGTGACATAATCTTTCTTGAATTATTCATGGTGATTCTGTATAGGCTTACAGGATTTGTGATATGAGACTTGCATATTATATAGATATTATTATGAATCATTGTACTAGCTAGAGGTCATGATCTTGCGTGTTATGGACATGAGACATTATGGACATGAGACGTGAGATAACATTGGGTGGGGAGAGACACACATGCTACAGGCTGATTATGTTTATATATATATACTATGTTACTGGAGGTGCTTTAGTCTATGTACATGAGCTTAGCATATTTACTGTCCCTACGAGATACTACTTGCTGCTATGGGCTCCCCGATACAGAGCCTATAGCGGTCTCAGTCTGAGTACTAGTGATGCTCTTATTTACATTTTACATAGTTGGTTACATAGCTTGCCTAGTTGATCTGTTTTTACTTACTGTATTTTATTTGGCTTGAGTGTTTATTATACCTTGCTATGTCCCCTGAGGACCTGGATTCGAATTATGTCCCCAGGTATAGATGAGGAGATCTATCCCAAGATTTACGGGGTAGGTGCTGCTATTGGAGACATACATGTTGCAGAGGATGAGGTTATTCCGGAGGACTTCTCTTGAGCACACAATATTCTCAACATTCATTTATTACGCTTAGTGTTCTTAGATACTTGATCTTGTAGTGACTTCTGGATATTGTACTGGAAGTTAGTTTTCTTCCCATTTTGATGACTGGTTGTTCCCCGTGATATTATTTATATTGCTTTGGTTGGACAGATCATTTTATATTATTGTGACTGGACTTGTCTCTTTGTGATTTCGTTACTTATTGTGGATGAGATTAGATAGATAAACTATGACATATATTTGTAGACCATTTTATATGTATTACAGCTTAAGTGCACTCTAACGGGTCCATTAAATTTGGTTTGCCTATTGGTGTTGTGCTGTTGGACATTGTCACGTGGCTAGTCCCTTGGTATTTTGGGACTAGGGCGTGACACTATAGGAACACTGGAACCACTAATACCGTATTTTTAGCACAGTGGCCCTACAAAAAACTGGTGCATCTCGTGAATACATGTTTTATTCATCTATTTGGTTCGGTTAGCTCATGTTTGGCACTGACGTGATCTGAGGATACCTATTATGCATTATTTCTGAGATAACCTCAAAGTTCACATTATCAAGCCGTACAAATGATTGGTCGATATAAAAAAATAGACTTGGTTGTGATTGTATTATTCGGTTAGTAGCCTAGGAAAATGGACTATCATAGTGTGTTGGTTCCACCCTTGTCCTTATTTTACTGTAGGGTTGGGCCGTTACGCTAGGATATGCCATGGACCTAAGTTACGACACTGAACCTATGTATTATTATTATGTTTTTCTTGTGTTTTTGTCTCCATTTCGTGCTTCCTTTGTGGTACTTCCTATTTGGGGTCTAACCCTACTAGTTTTGCATGGCCATGTTTCGAGCTAGCACCCGAGGATCCAGCGTACCTTCCCCATACTCATGACGGGTACCAGGAATATGGTCGCAGGGGATAACGAGTGGGTTTTTTTCTTTCTTGCTCATCATTGTGCATTTACTTCTTTTGGGCATTTAGCCACCGGCACCTGTTAGCCGGCATTATCTGGACATTAGTTTCCTTACATAATTGTATTAAATCAGACTGCAGCTGATCGCTGTCATATACTTTTCTTACTCTTTCAGCTTTTTATTTTGTATAGCTAGTCTCTAGAACATTTTGAGAAAGTGTTTGAGACACCTTATTACTTTATCATATATGCTCTATGCTTACTGTTTCTTGTTTGAATGATTGAGACATAGAAGTTCTTGACCGTAGGAGACTTAATTATAGCATGCACACCATGTCTTATACATCAGTGACCGTCGTACGACGTATAGCACCTTGTACGGGGTAGCTGTCCATGTCCGTCTTCGTATTTCGGTACTAGGACGATGTTCATTATAAACGCTATCAGCGCCGAGAAGAAGGTCAAGGATGCCCAACTCTTGAGTATACAGATCCTTGTGGCCGATGATAGGGGAAACGTCCCAACAACAACAATGGCGGCAACAGCAGCCGCGAGGGAAAAGGTAAGTAGGCCATGGTCGCCAACTTAACCAAGAAACAGGAGCAAAAATAGGCGAAAGCTCCAAAACCAAAGGAGACTTACTCTTTCGAGGATGATGATGTCATGCCCATCTTCGACATGCTGATGAAGGGAGAAAAACTTCGGCTCCCCAATATCAAACGCCAGCCGAAAGCGGCAGAAATAAATAACCCGAAGTACTGTTACTTCCACTGGTATGTCCATCATACGACACGGGATTATTACACATTGAAGCGATATATCCAGCGCTTGATCGATTCCTAAGATCTCTCCTTGGACTTCGATGACGTAACAGTTGCCACCAACATGGTATCCCTCCAGTTCGATAACTTCCAGGCAACATAGGCCCAAGACGGAGTGATCCCGATCCCCAGGTCGACAATGGAAGTTGTTAACCTTCCACTAGCTCGAGACCAGACAGCCAGACTGATACCTCTCACCACATTATGGAGGGGTATGTAGATTCATCCCGACCTTGCTCCAGATATGATGCAGCAAGTAACACCTTCCGATGCCAAGTCCAAGGGACGAAAGTACAAATCCTGCCACATGGTGTCCCCCACCACTAAGGAAGCCACGGCAGAAGCAACCAGGTTAGGACTCACCTACCAGTGGGATTATAACACTCCCGACGGTGATAATCCTACAGCACCTACGGCCTCTGATCCAGGTCCATCCCAGCCTCCCACGGCAGACAATTCTAAGCAAAAGGAGGGTCGCTTTGATAAACCATTGTTGTCACGAGCCGCACCCGCTTTTCGGATACGAGTACGTGGCCATGCCCAGCCTATGCCATAGCATCGGCGGTAGTACGCTGTCTATGACAAGAATTGTCCATCAATCCAAATAGATAATATTTAATCACAAATACAAATTTATTGCTCATTCACAACATTTATATAGTTTTACAAGATTCTCAATTTATAATTAAATCATAACTCGAAAACAAACCCGCTAAACATCAAATCCAAAGAAGTTGCTAAACTATCTAAATTCTATTATTGGACTCCAAAAGCATCTCGATCTCCAACAAAATCTAATGAGCAAGATAGCAAGTCACCTAAAAATGTTTACCCAGTCAGGATGGAACGAGTACAACCCAATAGCAGGTCCAGTTAATTGACAAGTACTATGAATAGTAAATAGTTATGAAATACTTGATGAGCATATAATAATGGAATATGGTACATCATAGAGGAACAGTTAAATAAAAAAAATGAAAGATAAGAAAGAAAAACAGTGAAGCATGTAAAGAAAGACAGATATGTGAACTAGAAAACCTGTCATGCAAGTGTACAATCAGCAAGTATAGATTAATCTGGAATGACTGTATCTAACTAGTGTTTTAAAATACCAAGTTGACATGTGAACGGCTAGGGGGTAATATCTGGCAAACTACATGTGTCGTGTGTGACTGCTATTATTCCAGTATGATCATAGGATAGAAAAAGAATATTCACGCATCTCCTAGGTATTTCTCCGCCCGACTAGTACTCATGGATCCAAGTCCAGATACGAATAATCTCAATAGTCCAGAAAATGTCAACATGCCAGAAAATACATTAGTCCAGTAATTCATTAGTCCAGTAATTCATTAGTCAAGAAAAAGTCAATAGGCCTAAAAAAATGTATCTCACGAAAATGAATCCATACAATACCAATCCGTGCATCCATCGTGTCAGGAATCAGGAAAAATACTACTATAAACATGCATCATAGAAAATATCAAATAATGGAAACTATCAGAGAATGTACTCGCATGTGGTCCTTAGCTGGTACGAGTCGAAATCCAAGTCAAAGTCCAAATAGCCTATGTATTACGAATTTACCATGTCAAAAGATAATTTATTTAATTCTGGAATAATTACTATAAAATCCTATTTTATTTTTTTCTGAATTTTTAGGTAAATTCTTAAATTTTGTCCAAAGAACATGATTTTATCAATTCGAGACTCATGGTACGCAAATCGAGACAATCTTGTTGATCGAACAATCAATCGATACAAATTAGAATTTCATGCATGATTTCCTATAGATTTGAGCGTCACAAATATGCTAGAATTTATGGCTCATCAGGATTCGAATTCGTTTAGAAACTATTGCGCATACAAAATCGTATTGTGCAATAGTGGTTGATTGCTAACCTAGAAGTTCTACATAATTAATAGAACATAAATAATTCAAATTAAATTCTGGGGAAAAAATATGTTAAACTTTGTCGTGTCAATTTTTGAACATCTATTTTCAAAAATTGCGAAAACACCGAGACGCGTCTATTTTCGGATATGTTGTGCTCTACGAATTTTTCAGAATTTAATATTCAGAATTTTGTGAAACAATTTACATATTCAGAAAACTAACCTCAATACGGTTCCAACACAAGAAACGGGGACGTGTTTGGAGTCTGGAGCTATGAGAAATAGCTTCTAGAAGATCGAAGAACCCTAGATGACAATTCCCCAACCCCTTCTCTCTCTCTCTCTCTCTCTCTCTCTCTCTCTCTCTAAAACTAATCGGCTGATTAAGTTTTTTATAATATATATATATATATATATATATATATATATATATATATATATATATATATATATATATATATATATATATTCGGCTGAGAGAAAAGGGATAGGCTGGACACATGTCAGAATCTGGTTAGGAGGTTTGTTTATATTATTTGTTTTTTATTTGCCTTTATCAAAATATTATTTAAGTCATTTTAAATCTAAATATCTCAAATTAAATAATAAAAATAATCATAAAATTTGAAAAAATTATAAAAAATATATTTTGAACCAACAAACCCTAAAAAAATAATTTGGGCAGTTTTATGTTCATATGTTTCCTACTATAATTACTAGAAGCTCTAAAAATTAGTTTTACCTATTTAACTAAAAATAAATACTAAAAATTTTCCAAAAATTATGAAAAAATTCCAGAAAATATATAATAATATTATAAACCCTAGAAAATTACTTGAGTCCATTCTATGTTCCTTGGCTTGCACAATAAATTCTATAAGTCCTAAAAAATTAGTTAATAGCCTAGATAAATCCCAATAAATACTAAAAATATTCAAAAAAATCCAAAACTTCTAAAAAATATATTTTATTATTTAGAACCTAAAATAAAATTGTGGGACTTTTTTAATTATGTTGGACACTAAAATAAATTATTGAAAGCTCAAGAAAATTAATATTACTAGTTTTAATTAACCAAAATTGTGAAAAAATCTTAATAGCCACAAATTAACCTTATAATAACATTTAAGCTAGAATTTCAGGATATAGAGGTTACATCTGCGGAAAGATGCAGCTCATGGGTTAGAAAAATCCTACAACTTCGACATCCTGGCACAAATGGCCAACACTCTGGCGAAGTTGTCATTATTCGAGCCTTTGCAGCTCTCCAAAGACAATTAGGCTACTCTAAGAGAGACATTACAGAATGCCAACACCTACCTGGCGCAGGTCAAACCGTCAACTGAGGATCCGGCTGCTTGCCCCTACTATAATAATATCATTGAGGCAATATCCAACATCACGTTCTCGCAACAGGATATGTTGCTAAAAAACAACCAAAATGATCGTCCCTTGTATTACACAGGCTACATCGACGCCATTAAGGTGGACCGGATGCACATCGATCATGGTTCATCAATCAACATTATCTCGCGGAGTCTGCTTCAGACCTTGGGCATCCCGATGCATCGTCTGGCATCCATCAATACTGCCATCAGTGGCTTCAATGCAGAAATAAGCTACCCTCTGGGCAAGATTCGCCTGAAATATCATATCAGTGACTTGAACACATAGGTCACTTGCTACATCATTGACGTGGATGTATCCCATAATGTCTTTTCGGGACAACCTTGGATACACCAATACATGATTGTGCCATCAACTCTACACCAATGTCTAAAGTATGTGGACGACCATGGCACGGTCAAGACAGAATTTGCGAACATAGACCCATTTAAAGGGGTCGAGTCCTACTACTCTGATGCAATCCTCTACAAGCAAGTCCCCGAAGAAGAGGGGGGCAACGAGGCCGATGATGAAGCAGAGGAAGCGACAACAACAGAGGAGCCTCTGAGGGTCCATCTCAAGGCACGCGCTCCCGATACAACCGCTCCTTTTGTCGTAAAATTGTACAAGAAGGCACCCAAACCTTTGGTCGTCCGCCTTCGCAGGCTGAATCGACTACCAAAAAAAGATCTGGTGTCGTCTACACCTTCAGAACCTATGGTCATTCGCCTTCGAAGACCACCAAGGGAAGCTCCGGCACCTCTTATAAATTCTGAACCCCTGGTGGAAAAACTGCACAGGAATCCACCGAAGACTTCGCTCGCACTAGGGTGGCCCTTGAGAAAAATAAGCTAGAGGAGTATGTAGCCGCTCATGCCAACGTCCCTTCTCTCGATGACGTAATCCCCGAAGAAAAGATACCTTATTTTATGAATAAAGGATTATCTTTGAACTACTTCGAACTTGTACATATAAGAACCTTGTATTCCAGGGAGCATGGTCTGGGCCTTCATTTACAAACACAGGTGACTACCACCTACGCAGTGAACCAGATCCTCCTCAGCCAAAACTCCTACTTTCTAGTTCCAGCCAGAAGGAGGGAAGACAAACTCATCATCTTTGGCAGAGTAGAATGCCCCCGATCCTTCGTCCGAGAAGAACTGGATCCGAAACCTGATACCGAGAAAATACTACTCAACTGGTATACCTCGCAAGCTAAGCACCTTATCCAGAAGATGGGGTACGATCTAAAGGCCACTAAGGGCTTAAAATACGGCAAGGACCGACGGTTGCCCCTGCATCTACCTGCTCCCACAGGAAAGTCCAAGGATTACTACCATAAGACCAAGCATGGCTTAGGATATATAACTCCTCCCACAACTCCCGAGGGCTCAGATGAAGAAGACGAAGTTCACTCTCACTCTTCATAATCATACGTTTGGGACTCCGATATCAGTATCGGGGACATGCTCAAGCAAACGTTGTTAGCCAACATGGTCTCAACTGACCCTGAGGAAGACAACAGGGATCCACCCGAAATCTTTGAAATAAAACCGTAGGCCCAACGCCTAGATTCCCAATGGAAGATACAATTTTAGCAGCAAAAACCTCCTACCGAGGATGAATTTGTACAAGTCAATCTAGGCGACGAGACCTCCCCAAAGCCTATCTTCGTCAAAAGAAGTCTGTCCGACGAAGACCGGGAATCCCAGCTACAGCTCGTCAGGGAATATATTAATATCTTTTCCTGGAGCTACGAAGACATGCCAAGACTGGACCCCCAAATCGCGGTCTATAAGCTCAATATCTCGTCGAACGCTAAGCCCATCAAACAGCAACAATGGCGGTTCTGGCCGAACATTATGAATGTCATCGAAGCTGAAGTCAACAAACTGATAGCTAGTGGCTTCATCCACGAAGAACAACATCCGGATTGGGTGGCCAATATCGTGTCTGTCGTCAAAAAGAATAGGAAGATTCGAATCTGCATCGACTTCTGTAATATAAATTCGGCATGCTCTAAAGACGAGTTTCCTCTTCCAATCACCGATATAATGATCAACAACATTTGTGGCTTCGAGCGCATGTCCTTCATGGATGGATTCTCATGCTACAATCAAATCAAGATGTCTCCTAAAAAACAGAAGCATACATCGTTCCAAACACCAATAGGAGTATACTGCTACACAGTCATGCTGTTCGGTCTGAAAAATGCAGGTGCTACATACAAACGAGCTATGAGCACCATTTTTTGTGAACATCTGTGCAAGATGGTGGAGTGTTATATTGATGACTTTGCTGTCAAGAGCTTCTCTAAAGATGATCACCTCAGGGACTTGAAGACTGTGTTCGACCTCTTGCGTACGCACCAGCTCAAGGTGAACCCTACTAAATCCTTCCTGGGAGTCTCCAGCGATAAATTCTTGGGCTTTATCATCACTTCTCATGGTATTCACATAGACCCCGACAAAACTAAAGCAATCCTCGAGATGAACCCGCCGAAAAATCTCTGAGAGCTCCGCAGCCTTCAAGGGAGGCTGGCATACATCAGGAGGTTCATATCAAACCTCTATGGGCGTTGTCGGTCATTCACCGAGCTCATGAAGAAAGGTGTCTCCTTTGTCTGGAATGAAGAATGCCAACGTGTATCCGACGACATCAAGAGATACCTATCAAACCCTCCAGTGCTGGTAGCCCCGGTCTCGGGGAAGCCTTTTCTGCTTTATGTATGTGTGATGGATCACTCTCTCGGTGCTCTATTAGTCCAGAATAGTGATACAGGCCACGAGCAGGCCATATATTATCTCAGTCGGATGATGGTTGGCGCGGAGCATAGGTACACTCCCGTCGAGAAGGAATGTCTTGCTCTAGTATTTGTTGTCCAGAAGACTCGGCATTATGTGACTGGACAAACCATTCATGTGATATCACGAGTCAATCCTCTCAGAGTTCTCATGACCAAACCGGGGGCACTCTGTTCCCGTCTAGATACCTGGGAAATACTACTGTCTCCATATGACATGGTATTTGTCCTACAGAAAGATGTCAAGGGTCAAGCACTGGACGACTTCCTGGCAGCACATCCGGTGCCAAAAATCTTGAAACTCTACGACGAGATTCTAGACGAAGTGGCAAACTCAAATGTGACTTCATGAGAAGCTGTCTGGCAGATGTTCTTCGATGGCTCTTAGAGAGCAGGGCCCAAAGGCAATATCGTCGCTCGAGTTGGAATAGTATTAATCCCCCTACTATCTGGTCATTAATCGAGCTTATTCCCTCATGGAGCCATGCCCCCAACAACTTGGTGGAGTACAATGCCCTCATTATTGGACTCCAACTTGCCAAACAAGTGGAGGTGGACTATTTAGAGGCATACGGTGACTCCAAGATGATAGTCAACCAAGTTCGAGGCGAATATAAAGTCTGGAATAAAGACCTAATTCCTTACCACCAAGCTGCATTTGGCATTATCTCAACCTTCGAAGGATTCTTCATTGAGCACATCCCTTAGCTGCAGAACATCGAGACTGACGCCCTAGCCGGTCTCGCTGCCTCCTTGGCAGTTTCAGACAACACCCATCAACTAATTACGATGATCGGTCAAGAGTTGGTCTGCCCCAAAAATAATCTATGCCTGTGTTTGAGCTACGTGGGGGAAGTAGACACTGATGTCCAGGACTGGAGTTTTCTATTCATTGACTACGCGGTCTATGAAATGCTACCCGAGAACCCAAAGGAAGCCACTTCGATCAGAAGACGTTCCCTTCGGTTCAATTACGACACAGCCACCAAAATATTGTATTATCATTCTTATGATGGCCTTCTGCTAAGATGCCTATCGAATGCAGAAGCAAAGCATGCCCTTCACGAGGCTCATGACGACGTTTGTGGTGCCCATCAGTCTAGACCTAAGCTACAGGACCATCTCCAGAGAATGGAATATTACTGGCCCATAATGGTTGTGGATGCGGTTGACTATGCGAGGAAGTGCCTAGCGTGCCAAATCCACGTAGACTTCATCCACCAGCCATCTGAATTCCTATACCCAATAGTAACATCCTGGCCGTTTGAGGCATGGGGAATGGATATTATCGGACCAATAAGTCTACCTTCATCTAAGGGGCATCGGTTCATCCTGGCCATCACCGACTACTTCTCTAAGTGGGCGAAAGCAATACCACTCGCAGAAGTCAAGATGTCCAACGTGATCAGCTTCGTCAAGCATCACGTCATATACCGCTTCAGCTTGCCACGAAGGATCATTCATGATAATGGTCTACAGTTTGCAAGTCATGCATTCTACCGATTTTTCGATAAGAACCAGATTCAGAATGTGGCGTCGACTGCCTACAACCCAGCAAAAAATGGGTTGGCTAAGGCATTCAACAAAACCATCATCAAGCTTCTCAAGGATTTTGTGTCATCTAACAAGCGCGATTGGAACAAAAAGCTGGGTGAATGTCTCTAAGCCTACCGTACTACGGTCCGGACAGCTACAGGAAGTACGCCATTCTCTTTGGTATATGGAAGCGAAGTGGTCCTCCCCCTCAATATCCAAATCCCATCACTCCGAGTGGCACTCTCCATTCAGCTAACCATGGACGACAACCATCGCCGATGATTACAAGAGTTGGAAGCACTCGACAAAAAATTACTCTTAGCTCAGCAGCGTATTGAGTTGTACTAAGCGCGTCTCTCTGGAGCCTTCAACAAGCGGTTTAAGGATAGAACATTCCAAGTGGGTGATCTCGTCTTGACAGTAAGAAGACCGATGGTTATGACCCACAAGACAGCCGTCAAATTCTAGTCTAAATGGGAGGGCCCGTTCATCGTGGAGTCTGTATTCTCCAATGGCGCCTACCGGCTGGCGAAACCCAAAGCTGACTTGCTCATGATGCCCATCAACGATAATTTCCTGAAAAAGTACTATATCTAAGGCTAGGCTTGTACTTCCTCCTATACCTAGCAGGGCAACCTAGATCTACAGTGTCTACACTCTTGGTTCTTCATCCCTAGCGAGTGCATATGCATGATATTTCTCTACAAGCTATTATCAGTATTCAGGAGTCCTGGATATGCAACAGATAATGGATCCTCAAAAATCTCTCCAGTGGGGCAACCATCAGGTCTATCTACACTCTCAGGTATACCACCCTCAGTAAACTACTCCCTAATGAGTCCTTGGGACTTTGGTTCTCGTCCATTTTTACCTTTGAGCTACTATCCCTGCATTTCTCCCCGACTGAGTTTGCCATGTCTATATTACCTCTGAGCAGACCTTCCGGGGGTTGACAATCGATTATTACGTCCATATTACCTCTGATATCGGTCGACATCTAAACTTATCACTCGTACTCAACCAGGAGTACGCTAGCGGTGTTAAGTCCATAAAATCTGCCACTTCTATATCACATCTGGCAGAGCTTGTCCCAAACCTATTACTTGCACTCGGGTGCACAAGAAGTAATGGGTTCACAAAACCTGCCACGTCAATATCACCTCTGGTAGGGCTTGTCCCAAACTTGTTACTTGCACTCAGCTGCGCAAAAGGTAATAGGTCCATAAAAAAAATCCCCCAGTGGGATGTCCACAACAATTGCGGAGTTGTACTACGTCCATATTACCTCTAGTACAAGACACAGAAAGTTCGCATGCAGGAATGCAACAAAATTAAAAGTTTTTATTTTCTCTACATAAAGGAAACTAAGAGAAAAACACAAACTCTAAGAGGAGTTAGAATCCTCCAGATTGTTTATATACATCGCAAGATTATGAACACAAGCGTACAAAGATGCGAACAATTGACATGAGGCATTTATACTGGTTTGCTCCGCCTGTCCCTTCAAGGTGACAGGTAATCCATCCAACGAGGAGCAGAGGAGTTCCTGGAAAATGTTTGCCTTAGGCACCCGAGCATCGGACGCTCCTTCCATGTTCTCAACATAAAGTAACTCGGGCGTCCCAGGACAGGGACTTGAAGCAACCCTGTCCACGGGAGGAAAAGTGGTTTACTTGATTCCCTGTAGTGCATCCTTGGAAGCCATCACACAAGAGGTAAATCTGTGGAAGGAGCCTGAAAGACACCCGGTACTTATAAGTGGTAGATCGATGACTCACTCTAGAGTCATAACAGCTCGTTACGCAAGATGCGACCGTTCACTCTCACACATCCAAGACGTAGTTTGCAGGGATTCTGTCGAACTCAAGACAACAGATAATTGCAACAAAAAAGAAAGCTTTTATTTCTTCTTATGGAAGAGAAAAGGCAAACTATATTTAAAGGGCCAATTATGCCCCAACTACAAAACTACGACAAACTATAATAAAAGGGACAAAAGGGGATTTTCTAAAACTATTGTTGATGTTGGTCGGAGCAAAACTCCAATATCCGTCTTTGTAGACGGGCGATATGGTTGTCTAGGCACGCTTTAGCCCGACGGTCAACTTCTGTTGCCAGGACCTCAGGATCCTTGTAGCGGACATATGACTCATATAGGTCGTCCAGCTTTTGCACCATGACCTCAACAACAGCCACGTTCTTCGCTACCCGGCTAGCGTCGGTTCAGATGGCCCCCTCTTCTTGCTTGGCCTCCTGGAAGCTATTCCCCAGCGCATCAAGCTTGGCTTGGAGTTGTCCGATCTCCTCGGTCAGGTCCTTCTGCCTGGTGAGGCAATCCTCCCTAAGGGTACCCACCCGATCATGCTCAACTTGCAACTTCTGGAGGACACGTTGCAAACCTTCCTTAGATGAAGAAAAGAGGGCCTTCTCCGCCTCCAGCGCCGTTGAGAACTCATTATACTCACGTGATATCAGTATCCCCATATCTTCTTGCTGATGTTGCCGCAACTCCATTAGGCATCGCTCTACCTCCGCCAGCTTTTGGTCCAGGAGGTCCGTTGTCTCGTCCAAACCAGGGATGCTCCTCAGAGAATTGGCATAAATCTCGACAAAGTGCTTCGCCCAGTCGAAAGGCCTGTTCTGGTCCAATACACTCTCTACACCCTGCCTCAGAAATATATAGAAGTTCCGAAGGAAGATCTGGACATTTTCGTCAATCTCCTCCAGCGTCGTCGAAGTCAAGGGCGGCTGATAGGAGGAAGAAGCCACAAGCGCAGCAAGTTGCGCGATAACGCCCGATGGCCTTGAAGGTAAAGCAGTAGCGGAAGAGTGACCAGTGGGATGTCTCGCGTTTCACTCCTTCATGGCCATCTCAAAGGCCCGGACACCCGGTAGATGAGCAAGGCCGAAGGTGCGACTAAGGACAGGAGTACCAGGGAACCCCGCTGCTTTGGCACCCGCTGCGCACCAACCCCAAACTTGTAGGATCGATATGTAAAGTTATATACTCTAGAGAGGGGGTGAATAGAGTTGGCAGCGAAAATATTAGCAATTAAAAATTAACTAAATCACAGTTATGATATATCACAGTTAATTAAAGTAATAAGTAGAAAGAGAAAGCAAACGCAAACACCTAGATTTATACTGGTCTCCCTCTTGTGAGGACTATTCCAGTCTGGAGAACTCTAGCTCCAAATTTGAAATCCACTAGAATGGAACACAAGCTTTGATCCGAAGTTCTTGTAACTTCTTACAAACACGAGATTAGATCCGAAGAGCTTGACCGACTTCAATTGGGAAGTGTCTCACTTCTATCAAGCCCCTTGATTATAATGCTCTGGAACTTCTAAACCGTACCGCACTGGCAATTAGACTAGAGGTTGTAAACTGGCTTGGGATTTAAAAATAAAGCTTTGAATGGCTAGTAAACCAGATAGAGAAGATGAGAGGAGTGAATGAGAAGTTAAGGATGGTGAAAAGCTCATCTATTTATAGCATTTTTGCTGACAGAGTTATAACAGAACTCGGGCAGAGTTTGGTCAGAGTTCGGGTGCTTAGAATCAGGAAAGTGATCGTTGCATCCGAGTTTGTAGGCAGACCTGGTTTTTAGGATTTACTAGTCCAGGTACCCGAGTTCGGGCCGAGTTTTGGCCGAACTCTGTCCGAACTCTGGTGGTCAGAAACCAGAAGTTGGGTTTTGAGTTTTGTAAACAAGTTGGCTTTTGAGTTTAAACAAAACGTAGGTTTTGGGCTTGTTTTAAAATCAGGCTTATTTTAAATAAAATTGGAAATTTTGAAAATGTTTTTGGTCAAGCCTATTTGCCAGTACGACACGATTTACATATTTTCTAGACTCAATAAAATATGAAAAGAAACATTTGAGAATGGAAAAGAAATACAGACGCGACGACTGAGCAGATCATGAACGGTAGCAGCACTGGTTGTTGTAGCTCGTCCGAGTAGCCCTTATATCAAGTCTAAGTTTAATCGATTATCAAAATTGGTTTGACCATGACCAATGGGCCAACATGACTGTGGTACAGCGACCTCAGATGACGATCCCACCACCATAATGTCAGGAACATCAAAAACAGCCTCCTCGGAATGACCTGCCATCCCATAATCCGGAAAGGCCTCAACAACCAAGTGCCCAGCAATAACATCGGGAGTAGCAGCCACTGTACTAGAAGGACCCGCAACAGACCCTGCAGGGTGCTCTTCGCCTCTAGAGGGACGAGGGAAGGATTCAGACCTCCTCTTGATAAGCTCACTACCCCCTTCTTCCAGGATATCCTCCTCGACAGCCACGTCCACTGTCTGTAAGGGAGAAACAGGGCCTGCAGGACCAGAACAACCAACAATTAACTTCGTTCGAAGATGTGAAGGTGAAGCCAGAGAATCTGATCTCTTGTGAAATTATAAAATAACGTACCAGAGGGAGGCGACGTAGGTCGTGGCTCATCCAGTATTGTCAAAGCCTCTCCTATAGCTTCCATATCTTCTACGGATATGTGCTCCAAAGGGGTATAAGGCTGCTCCGCCAAAGCTGCATCCAAGCCCCGAGCTCCCGAAGCTTCGGGTGCTGGTTCTGAGGCACCCACATTAGACTCCGGAGGGGTTTCCTCTTCCATTTTAGTGTTAGAAATCACTGAAACGGCTGCCCGTCGGGAACGGTCCCTTTTCTCCTGTGTCTGTAATTCAAACAGACCAGACGAGAGATATTTATAAAGAGGACCAAGAAGAATCAAACTAAGAGGGTTTACTGATACCGCCATAGCATCTAAATCGGGTCCTATCTCTCCGCTTGTGGTCCCCTTCATGGGGGACTTAGTCTTCGCCATTGGTCCCGTCTCTGGGACCACATTGGTCCTTGCCTTCTTGGAGTAGCGAGCATGCTGGATCCCGGCCTTCAGTTTGTGCTTCACAACCGAAGGATCATCAGAAGGGAATGGTATCTTCTCTTTCCCAGTAGACAACTCCAACTCCATGAGCAGAGGTCTGGCAACGCTCTTTCCTTTCTTGGGCGTCCGACGCGCCCTCGCTTCTGGAGGAATCAACATGGTGCCTTCAATATAACTCATCTTCGGGTCAAAGCCAGCCAGCGGAGCATTAGCCGTGCAGTAGTAATTCATGGCCGTATACAGCATCTTCGGCACGACAACGGTAGCAGGTAGGCAAAACTGAGCCTGGGTGCCGATTGTACTGTAGTAAGTCCAGGCTCGGGCCTCGTCAAGCAAGCTGCTATTATATCCGAAAGAAGCACTCGGGTGACCCAGTAGAATCTGGGTGTAGCCGAATTGGCGAGCAAATCGGCTGGGCAAGTATGGCTCTAAGAAGACTACAGCCCTATTTTGGTATATTAGATGTAATGGACGAATATCCTGGAGCCAGCGAAATAGTCTCTCAGATAGGTTGTGGGGCGTCCCCCCATTGTCTTGGTAAGCAACGTTTCTTTCATTGTTAGTAAACTCTGGCTCAGACGTGAAGAAACTCCAGTCAGTCGTGAACGAGAGCTGCCTTCTGCCGACAGGAACCGTGTTATACTTCCACTTCATCCCCCGATACTTGCGGATATGGGCATTAGCAGCCACCATTATGGTGCCCCGTTCCTCCTATTCGAGGAGCACGGCTAAAAAATACAAGACGGTATCGTTCGATCGAGATAGATTGAAACAAGAACTCGTCCTCGTTATGGATTTATTTCTTCTGAATTGATTCCCATATTCAGTGGACCGTGCCCCCGGGATCGACTTAGCGGCAGAGTCAGGAGGGACCTCTCATCTGCATCTTTTGTTGCCTCAGATTTTGATGTCGCTTGTTGCTTTCATGCTTTGAGTTGATTTTTGGATTTGCTTGTTTTTCTTGAACAGGTTTCGATGAATTTTATTATTTTTGTTTATTGAACTGTACTTCAATTTCGAGATTGGAAAGAGAGAAAGAGGTATTGATCAAGCTGTTCGTGATGCAGGTGAACGAGCAGTAGGCGGCTTACGAGCGGAGTCTTGAAGCGCCTCTTTCCTTCTCCCTTCCAACCAACTAAGTGAGTGACTACCATCCCGATTAGCTAGCCCTGCTTCCAAGTCTTCACACCTAAAATCTTGCATTCTTCTTTGCCCCGATCAAACGATACCAAGTAATAACTAAAAGACTACAAGATAAAAAGGGAATAGACTTGATATTATGCTTATCAATTAAACTTGTGAACTGTTATCTTATTGTATGCTAGTTCATTGCAAATGTTCTATAAATCTTGCTAAGTATGGAGCACCCATTGTATGCACATAATTGTTCAGGGAGGCTATGCAAAATGAATCATGCAATACTGCTTGTCTTGTACTCGTGTTACCTCAACTGCATAAATTGTTAACTTAGTAAACATATTGTTCGATCACGGACAACTTGTGCACAAGGTCATTGGTTCCTGCGGACGGTCGCTAGGACACTGGCACCGATCCGGTCTGGACGGAACTCTATTGTAGAGTCCATTGTGCTGGACGGGGTGGCATATAGTGCTCCTTGTACTTTCAATGCATACCATTCCCGCCAGTGACTAGTGTCCATTATGGCATCATGCCAGTGATCTCCTTGTATATTTAAACCTGTTGCAAACTAACTTGTGTCTTCGTGGCAGGGAAGGCATGGTAAGTATTGTGTAGGTAGTTCAGAAGGGCAGGCAAAAGTCACCGAACGGTGACAAGTTCATTTCAGTAAATTCTATATGCTGCTTACTTTTAAATGAACTAAGGCAAGATAGAAAACCACAAATAATATGCATGTTTCATATAAACAACGTTTTGATTGGTATAGTTCGGTTAGCTCACCTTCACCAGTATGTTTCGACATACTGACCCTCGTTGAAACAGGTTTTCCGCACTAAGGCGAACCGAGCGAGGAGCCGAAGTCGTCTTTCCCGATCCAGTCCAGCTGTAGGCGTGTTCAAATTATGCCACCCTTGAAGCATTTTGAAGCAGGAGCTTGCAACTTTATACATAATGCAGCTCCGTGGCAAAGCCGTCCTCCAGCCCGGAGGTCTATACATTTTGAAGTTTAGTATTTTGAAGTTTAGTAAAGGGATGTAATGTACAGGACTGCTATCTCATTTTGTGTCAACACTTTTGTAAGCCCGTGCGGCAAGTAGCTGACTCGTTCAAGAGTTTGAAATAGATGTTCATTATCAATAAAGAAAACTTTTTCATGTTTCAAATCTGTGTTTTAATTTATCTGCGTACTCTGAATATGTGCTCGTTATACAAATATCTCTAGCCTTGTGCGGGCGTAACCCCAGGCCCGCACAGCGGTCACAATTCGGGGGACGCCCTAACGATTCCACGGAATCGGGTCATGACATAGTGGTATCAGAGCACAGATTCAAGTTCCTTAGACTCTCGTGCTGGAAAAGTTCCTTTAACGATCAAATTTCTGTGCGAACTCTTGAACTCGTTAGGCCAAAATAAGATACATTCATGCAATGAGTCCATAATACATTATGATCCTAATATAATTTACCTTCTTTTGAAGGAATGGCACCAGCACAATCCTCAGCGCTAGCACCGGACGAAATGCAAGGCCAGGAAAGTAGTTTGGGCACTTCGGGAAGCTCTCGGAGCCAACGGGGCATGTCTCAAGTCGATCCGCTTGAGCGGGTGATGCAAATGTTAGAAGCACAACGACAAAGAGATGATGCTCACCAAGCCAAGTTCGAAAGCAATCTAGAGGCCCGATTCTCAGTCCAATAAAAGCAGGTAGATGCCCTGCAACAGATCGTACAGACTTTGGCCTCCAACCATTCTGCGACAACAGCAGCGACTCCGGTGGAGCAGCCCGTGCTTGAAGTTGAGACGCCTCAAATTCCAAGGACGAGAGAAGTGATTGCCTTCGATTTTGGCCACTTCAAGAAAGTCTGTAACACCCCATTCAACGGGACTGAGGACCCAATCGTGGCTCTAGATTGGTTGGCCAAACTTGAAGACCACTTCGCTCTGCTAGTGGTCCCAAAGAGAAGCGCGTCGTATGCGCTCAACTGTAGCTCCGCCTCAACGCGCACGATTGGTGGGACGTGCATTGACGATCTCTTCAATTTAGCCATGGAGAGGAGGCGATCTCGTGGACGACTTTTCATGCCGCGTTTGAAGAGGAGTTTATACCCCCTCCAGTAAGACGTCAGATGGAGAACGAGTTCGTACAACTGAGGCAAGTCAGCATGACGGTTAAACAGTACTCTGCCGAATTCAACCGACTCTCCAAATTCGCTAGCGCCTATTTACCTGATATAGCGAATCGAACTAGAAGGTTTGAAGGTGGTCTATGTCCTGCCATCCATGCGCACATAGTCGTTCATCAGTATCGGATAATGCGTGAAGTTATGAATCACGCTCTATCTCTTGAATCGCATTATCCTCACGTTTCTACCAGGCGCTGTGCATACATCCAGTCATAAACGCCAAAGCAACGATAAAGAAAATAATGCTACAAAGTGCCCCAACAACTGTGGTCCACAGAAAGGGAAACCAGGGCAACTATGTTACTTCTGTAGCAAGCCGGGGCACACGAAGGATAATTGTCGTCTGAAACTTGGGTTATGTCTGGCATGTGGCGAATCAAACCATACAGTTCATAATTGTCCGTTGTGTATGATCGTCGTCCCGAACGTAATAATATTCCCTAACGGTAGGTTCTATTCCTAAGTTTCGAGGACGAAACTTTCAATTAGTTGGGTAGGATATGGGGCCCGTTCCTCCTATTCGAGGAGCGCGGATAAGAAATACAAGACGGTATCGTTCGATCGGGATAGATTGAAACAAGAACTCGTCCTTGTTATGGATTTGTTTCTTCGAAATCGATTCCCATATTCAGTGGACCGTGCCCCGGGATCGACTTAGCGGCAGAGTCAGGAGGGACCTCTCCGCTGCATCTTTTGTTGCCTCAGATTTCGATGTCGCTTGTTGCTTTCGTGCTTTGAGTTAGTTTTTGGATTTGCTTGTTTTTCTTAAATGGGTTTCGATGGATTTTATTATTTTCGTTCATTGAACTGTACTTCAATTTCGAGATTGGAAAGAGAGGAAGAGGTATTGATCAAGCTGTTCGTGATGCAGGTGAACGAGCAGTAGGCGGCTTACGAGCGGAGTCTTGAAGCGCCTCTTTCCTTCTCCCTTCCAACCAACTAAGTGAGTGACTACCATCCCGATTAGCTAGCCCTGCTTCCAAGTCTTCACACCTAAAACCTTGCATTCTTCTTTGTCCCGATCAAATAATACCAAGTAATAACTAAAAGACTACAAGATAAAAAGGGAATAGACTTGGATATTATGCTTGTCAATTAAACTTGTGAATTATTATCTTATTGTATGCTAGTTCGTTGCAAATATTTTATAAATCGTGCTAAGTATGGAACACCCATTGTATGCACATAATTGTTCAGGGAGGCTATGCAAAATGAATCATGCAATACTGCTTGTCTTGTACTCGTGTTCATGTACTCGTGTTACCTCAACTGCATGAATTGTTAACTTAGTAAACATATTGTTCGATCAAGGACAACTTGTGCACAAGGTCATTGGTTCCTGCAGACGGTCGCTGGGGCACTAGCACCGATCCGGTCCAGACGAAACTCTATTGTATAGTCCATTATGCTGGACGGGGTGGCATATAGCGCTCCTTATACTTTTACTGTATACCATTCCCGCCAGTGACTAGTGTCCATTATGGCATCACGCCAGTGATCCCCTTGTATATTTAAACCTGTTGCAAACTAACTTGTGTCTTCGTGGCAGGGAAGGCATGGTAAGTATTGTGCAGGTGGTTCAGACGGGCAGGTAAAAGTCACCGAACGGTGACAAGTTCATTTCAGTAAATTCTATATGTGGCTTATTTTTAAATGAACTAAGGCAAGATAGAAAACCATAAATAATATGCATGCTTCATATAAACAATATGTTGATTGGTATAGTTCGGTTAGCTAGCCTTCACCAGTATGTTTTGACATACTGACCCTCATTGAAACAGGTTCCCCGCACTAAGACGAACCGAGCGAGGAGCCGAAGTCATCTTTCCCGATCCAGTCCAGCTGTAGGCGTGTTCAGATCGCGCCACCCTTGAAGGATTTTGAAGCAGGAGCTTGCAACTTTATACACAATGCAGCTCCGTGGCAAAGCCGTCCTCCAGCCCGGAGGTCTATACATTTTTAAGTTTAGTAAAGGGATGTAATGTACAGGACTGCTATCTCATTTTGTGTCAATACTTTTGTAAGCACGTGCGGTAAGTAGCTGACTCGTTCAAGAGTTTGTAATAGATGTTCATTATCAATAAAGAGAACTTTTCCATGTTTCAAATCTGTGTTTCAATTTATCTGCGTACTCTGAATATGTGCTCGTTATACAAATATCTCTAGCCTTGTGCGGGCGCAACCCCAGGCCCGCACGGCGGTCATGATTCAGGGGACGCCCCAACGATTCCACAGAATCGGGTCGTGACAACCATGTCCTCATCGGTCCTAGGGCTCATTAGAGACCCGTAATGCAAGAGAAGCCAACCCATCAGATAATGGTAAGGGATCTCAATTATGTTCTTATGCCCCTTACCAAAATGGTCCTCGAGCTTCTAGGCGAAGTTGCGGAGCCCCCGATGGATATATCACACCATAGCCGGTAGAAGGGCTAACTTATGGCCAAAAGCCAACTTCACAGCCGAAAGAATGAGGGTACGAATGATCCTCTCAATTGTACAAGACCCTCCAGGGACCACGCAGTTATGCAACCAGATGATCAAGTACCCAGCCAGTACCACCTTGGTGGATAGCGTGTAGGTATCAATGAGAAAGTAGCTGAGCTCCCCCTCTAGGTCACCCAGTTCGTTAACGGGTTCTTCCTTTTCCTCCGAGGAACCCTCTACGTCTTCCTCCGTAGGAACGGCCTGTTCCCTCAACTCCCAGATGGAGTCAGCCACTTCCTGTTCGGATCGCGGTACCCGAACACGAACCCTAGTGGACTCCTTGGATACCGGGAAAAGATGACGAGCCCAAGTTGTAATATGAGGAGGGGACCCCTCGGTGGATTTCTTCGTCTTCTTCGATGATCGCTAGCAGATGTCGTGATGGCATAACAGTTCCTTATACACCTCCAGTATCTCCGGGTTCTTATCCTCTAATTTTTTGAGTTTTTTATTACTCGGAGTATACTCTTCATAGGGTTCATCGCCCCAGGAAAGTCTCGAGACAACGTGCATCTCAAGCAGAGTCAATCCCATCTCGCCACCAGGCATAAAGAAAGTCCCAGTACGAAGGTTTTATAATTCCATTAGTGCCACGAATAAAGGGCGCTTCATCTCTAAACTGTGGCACGTACCCCTCACGGCAAAAAATAAATCAACAGCCCGGAGCTCTTGCTCATACTTTTTCAAGATCCACAGGGTCAAGCGGCACCAGGTCTCGTTGTAATAAGCCCAGTTGAGAACCCGTAACTGCCCCGGGGGATAAGTTCCCTTCTTGGAGACCCGATGAAGGAAGGTGCCCATCGCATATATGCTAAGGTTCAGTCCTATATTACTCCCGATAAGGCCTGGCTTGAATCCAATCAAGGAGTACGAGGACGACTCCTTCACGCTATAAAACTCCCCCTTGTTCTTTTCAGCCCGAACGTAGCTAAGGAGAGCCCCCTACGGCTCAGGGGTCAAGTCCCAGCCCATCCGGCGCAGACCCATCATCACCTTCAGATCCGACAAAGGCAGGTAACGTTCAAAAGAAGAAAATATCATCTTGGTCCATAAAAGGTGAAAGACCCATTCTCCCTGGTCGTCCCCAGCTCTGGTTAAAAAGATTCCAGTGCATCCTCGAACAAGAGGTACGACTTCTTATAAAAGTGTGGTCCATCTTCAGCAGGGATCTTCTCTGAGTATATCTGGCTCAACAAGAAGCCAGGCGACTGCTCGAAAATCTTCTGTTGACGTCCTGGATAGAGGTTTTGTTGATTTGGGTCTTGACGGCCGTGGTCAGGTCCCTAAGGTTTATATTCAACAGAAGCATACCATGACCAAGGACCACTACGCCAGAGGGTGCAATGGGAAGAGTCACTGCAAAAAAAACCATGAAAGAGCATGATCAGAACTTCAAATATTCAGAAGGGTGTGCTCATGCGGCTGGATGGCCTATGTTGCCAAACCAAACCATGCGACTATACGACACCATAGCCTATGCGTATGTGACATAAGTCACTATGCGGCATAGCTTCACATGCGGCAGGGTCGCCTATGCGGCTACCCATGCGACAGTGAGAAGTTGCGCATAGACGAATCCATGTGTCCAACTATGCACATGGGTCTTTGCGGTTTGGAGAATCAGTCTGTCTTCCTCGTTCAAGACCTACCCTTGATCGACGGCTGAATATTGGCGGAGAACGACGGAGGGTCCGCCACAGTGACACGGCCCTTCCCCTTACTCTTGGCCTTCCCCTTACCCTTAGCGGCGGCGGCAGCGGCGAAGGAAGCAACTTTGGGGGCCATGGTAGCAGCAGTAAGAAAAATAGAAGAAAATAAGAAAATATGAAGAAGGGTTTTCTCTCTCCTCTGCCCCTTATAAATATATATATATATATATATATATATATATATATATATATATATATATATATATATATATATATATATATATATATATATAGGAAGCAACATGCGGTTGGAGATGAGATGGCGGCTGTTCAGATCCCGAGTAGTCTCGATCCACGTAACAGCCCCGGATGACGCTAACTTCTCGGTTGTTGGGCCACTTTATCCCCTGACGACGCATAATCCTAAGAGATCTCCTCGAAGATTGGGCCAAATCCTCCCATTAATGATTTGACAGCCTGGCAGAGTATACTATGCGATAACATGGTTATGCGGCATGTCGCCCCTATGCAGCCAAAAGTGCCCGACCATGCTTCTTATTCAAAGTATTCCAAACTTGTCATTTTGGAAAATTTGAAGGGGGACTTGTAGAAGCATAAAAAATCTACAGGCCGCATAGAACTTTTGTCGCATAAAACATGATCTATGCGGCCAGATAGAAAGTCGCATAATAATCTACATGCGACCAGAGCAACCAAGGAGCAAGAGGCCGCATAATGAGCTCCTGACACAGTCTCCAATGTCTGACATAAAGTTCTGTCAACTTCAAAATTCATGAAAGGGGCGGCATACAAAAAGATAGAAAGTCACATCTGCATTGATGGCCTCGACAGATGCGCCATGCCACGTGTTCTCCCATATGCGGCTTCGGTCATATGCGGCCTCGTCAACATACGGCTGCAGTATCCATTCGACCAAAGCTAGGAGAGAGCACGTATACGGCCTGGAGGAGCATGCGGCCACGATGCCATACGGCCTGAGTGTCCATCTGACCAAGTCCAAAAAGGACGCATATGCATCCGCAACGACCTATGCGACCTCGCTAACATGCGGCCAGAGTGTCCATTCGACAAGGCCCAAACGAGAGCACGTATGTGGCTACAAAATCTATGCGGCCTCGCCATCATGCGTCCAAGTTATTATGTGGCCTCCAGCCCACAAGATCTTTCCATTATAACTGCAGAGATCTTTTAACATTTGGTGTTGACTACGTGTCCAGCTGACCAAGTCACGCCCACAACGGGTTGATAACAACCCCGAGATCTCTTCAACAGCATATCTCAACCATGATAACATAAAAATTGGCCCATGGCATGCGACGATAATTGTAACCATATTCTGTTGAAGGAGCCTTATGCGGCCACCAAACAGAGGCATATGCGGCATCCATAGCCCATTAGCACGATGGCTATAAATAGGAGCAACTTGAATGTTCTAAAGGCTGCCTATCTGCAAACCTACAGTCAAGCAAGATAGAAGAGCTTCCTCCTCCTACATCAGATCGTCCACGGAGTAAAAAGAGTTTCTACACTCCTAACCCTTCATCGTCACCCCCCCCCCCGGAAAACAAATTTGTACTTATATTGTCTCCTAGGACCTCTCTATACTTTCTTTTCATTTGTTAATTAAATCAAGTTCTCTTAAACTTCAAATTTAATGGCGAACATGCATATGTTGCGCTCATACGCGAGTTGCATGGGCGGGCTCTGTGTGGCCTATGTGAGGCTATGCATGTTTACTCGTATGAACGCATGTGCTGCTACAATGATGCGCACATTAGTTGCTGCACTGCTGGCCTATGAGCACAAGAGCAGCTGCGGCTGTGCTACTATGTGCATATGCGTAGATAGCGTTGTGGGCACATAATTTTACTGATTGTGGAATTTGGACAGTTATAAAAAGATTGAGTCAATTATTCAGATCCAATTTTTGTGGGATTTAAATTTAATTGATTCATATCCTTTTCGTAATTGGTTGGCGGCCAGGATTACGGTTAGAGTTTTATCCTTACTCTATAAATACTCTTTTTGTGCCTCCATTGAGGATTTATTTCCAAATTGAGAGACAAAGAGAGTATTGTGATGTTGGAGTCGAGGAGTTCGTGCAAGTCGGTACAGAGGTGACGGCGAGTGTTTTAAAAGTTATTTGCGAACATGTTGGTTTTTGGGAGCAGAACGTGTGAGGGCAAATCTGGCTTTGAGCAATAGTGATCGTCATTACCCAAGAAAATTGACAGTTTTTTATCATCTTCTTCTCATTCTTCTTCTTCTTCTTTGTTATTATTAATTTTGTCTCATTGCAACTGCGTTTGCAAGGAAGAACGAACTTGATTTTTATTTCATTGTAATCAGTTATTCTACGAGTTATAATCGGGAGATATTTAAATATAAGTTCTTCGTTGGTATCGAGGCAACTAGAGAGCAAACTAGTTTGCGTGAATCCCTGACATCGATTATAACTTCACGATCCAACAAAAGGTATACTGTGAAGTTTGCGTGAACCTCTGTTCCTGACCTCCGTTCATCCATCTTTTGATCAACCTCGAGACTAACTACCTTTTGGATTTTTAGAATTTTGGTTTTGTCTATTTCGATTCAGTTGAAACCGAATAAACCGATGGATAGAGAGTGATAAAAAACAACAAAACATAAGTTGAGGACAGCAACTTTCCCAAAAAAAAATCCAAATTTACCATATCTAATTACTGACAGAAATATTTGATACCTAGGACCTTACCTTCTCCTACAAAGGCCTCAAACCATTTGGCTCTCAGCCATTTGTATACTCAAATTCATACAGGTTTTCCAAATTTACCCTATCTAAAAAGCGTTTCTTTCCAAACTCCCTAAGTGGTCTGCACAAGCTGTATAAGAACTAGAGCTATTCCTTTTTGCATGATACCATATAGCCTGCTTGATCATTGAATCTAGCATATAATGGCATTTGAATCCAAAGTGACTAGATTCGTGCATATATATTAAAAAGACCAGAATGGTTGTCTTATTCAAAGTTTTTATTAAGCAGGGCTAAGTAGAGTTTAGATCCTGAATTTTATACCAGCGTAGAGTTTAAGTCATTACTTATCCAATTGGAAAGTTTAGATCCTAACGGGTTAATTACGGCGTGCACATAAGTCCAATCAACTTCCGCGAAAGTCCACACGTTCGAATATACCATACGCATTTTTCGGTCAATTGGTACGCGACTAAGTGGTCCAATTTGGTGGGACACACTCCGTATCGCAAGTTTTTAGTTTCTGAAAACATAATTTTTAGCCAATTTGGACAGGTTTTATTCAACGTGTGCATCGAGTTAATTAAAACTAAAAAAAATGTTTTTCTATCCTATATGTTGTCAATAAACGTCTTCAAATATATTCTTAAAATTGTACTTGGTTTGGAAGAAAACTGAGTGCAGAATGGGATAATTGGACAGTTTCTGTAGTGTCAGAAAATATGATTTTTGTCACGACCCGCACCCAGAATTTGGGCACGAGTACGTGGGTACGTCCAGCCTACGCTGCAGCATCAGCGGTAGAACGCTGTCTAGGTCACAATACTATCTAATCAATCTCACA